>CABHPQ010000489.1:0-27706 GCA_902168405.1 Peromyscus aztecus
AACTCTGAAGATAATGACCTGCCCTCCCCAGAACCCCCTAGTAACCAATAGTTCAGCAGGGAGTGGGTAGGGCCCTATGAGGTCTCTCATCATCCATGACTGGATATTGACAAATTCAGTCTTGTGCAGACCCTGTGCAGACATCCTGTCGTCATCCATGACTGGATGTTGACAAACCCAGTCTTGTGCTGCCCCTGTGGAGACATCTGAAGCTGCTGTGAGTTCATGGCTGCAATGGCTGTGTCTTGCCCAGAAGATAGCATTTTGCATCTCATCTCCCTGTCTTTCAGCTCTTGAATCCTTTCCATCCTTTCTTCTATAACATTTCCTGAGCTTAGAGGAGGAGGTCTAAATGTCCTGTTTAAGGCTGAGAACTCCAACACCCCTTATTCTCAGCATGTTGGGCACCACGGTTTCTACAGCCATCACCGTTCACTGTAGGGAGGAACTTCTCAGATCAATGCTGACAGTAGCATTTGTCTATGGGTATAAACAGAGATGTTTAGAGGTCAGCAAGACCCATGTCAATTTTAACTAAACAACAGTAGTAAGTTCCCATCGAGGACTTCCCCAGCCATAGAGGGAGAGAATACTAGAGGTGGGAAGGTTTACAGTGAAGAGGGTGGGGAGATTAGGGAGATGGGGGGATGGGGATTACCAAAAGGAAGAGTACAGGAAGCATCCACATGGAAACCTACTATTTTGTAAGACAATTCTAAGTTAAAAAAATAGAAGTCAGGCAACTGGAGAAATAGCTGAAAGGGTTAAGAGTACTTGTTCTTGCAGAGGGCCAGGCACGCATGACAGCTCACAACCATGTGTAACTCCAGTTCTGATGCCTTTTTCTGACCTTTGCAGGCAACAGGGATGCATGTGGTGCACATGTATACAGGCAGACAAAACACTCACACACATTCAATAAAATAAATAAACCTGAAAATCCTTTTTAAAAAAAAGTTAGAAGGGAACTGTCCCGTTCGGCTAGATAACGCTGTTTCTAGAACCCATAGGTTATTAAGTAAAAATTCCAGTGCTAACTGTGAGGTACCTCTTTGTAGGCTGATGGTTAGGGAGGTCCCAAAGGCCTCTCCAAAACAATATAGGCTTTTGCCATCCTTCTTTTGGCCACCAGAACTAGATGATAAGAGCCTCTTGCTGAGGACACCACACACCGCAGCGGTAACATATGGAGACATGAAGCTGGACTTGAGGTGGAAGTTTCCTCCTGCCTGTCATGATGAACTGTTACGATGCTGATATGAACTATGTAGACTGCGGGGGAAGAAACGGCATCAGCGCTCTTACCCATTTGTGACCCCTGTGAGTTACCATGCCAACTGGCCAGGCAATAGGAGCCCATTGGCACAAGAGTGGCATGACTCTTACAAGGGCAACCAGATGCTTTTTTATGAGATTCAAAGCTTCCTTCTTAAGAGAGAATTCATGCCCGGCACTGTAAACCCAGACAAGTCCAGTATTTATTGAACATCTATTATCTGTTGTCCAGTGGGTCAGACTGGGAGGCAGGACCACATGATGACTTGGGCCAAGTCACAGATCCAGAAAACGTCAATGACCGGCATCTGAAACTTGCCCTTCAGCTCCCTGGATCTGTGTCTGACTGTGGTCTAGAAGCTGGACCAACCAAATCAGTCCCCATGGCTGAGGGAAAGGCACAGGAGGTTGGTTCCACAGCTGGTTACATATTTGGAACATCCACCCTAAACCATTTAAATAAAATCAATTTTAAAAATAAGAGATTTATTCTCCTCTTATTTTTTCCTCATAAGAAGGATGAGGAGATTAGAAAGATGAATGGGAATGATCTGAAAGAAGGTGAAAAAAACTTATCATCAGGTTGAGTATTAGAACATTTCTGTGTTCTACACAATAAAGCTCTCTGCTCTCTCAGGTAGAGGATGCTCAGTGCCTGGAATTTCCTGTTGAGGGACTGGTATTTTTTCTATAAAGAATATTCTATAAGAATAATTCAATATAAGAAAATGTGTGTCTGCCAATTATTCTGCTATGTACACATGGAATTTTTTTGTGTGTGTGAGTTTGTCCCAAACTCAGAAGACCATAAGTTTGGGGCAGCAATTGTGCCTCACACAGAGCCCACCAAATAAACACCTGGAGTTCAAGCACTAGAAAACATCAGTGCTTTTTAGCTGTGCTTCCATTATAGACCACTTCTAGGACATTAGGCTTTCCACACTTGAGCAAATTTACCAGTTAACTTGGAAACACTTCTTTATTTACTTCAGTTGTTCACACAAATCTTTTCCTGCTGTCTTCCGATGTCATGCCTCCCTCTCTGTTCCTATTCATTTTGTCTTCACCCTCGTAATAACATGAGGTCATAATTGTTGGCTTATCCTAGAGATCTTGCACACTTAACCGTGTGTGTGTGTGTGTGTGTGTGTGTGTGTGTGTGTGTGTGTTTACTGTATCAATTTCATTAAACTTGTGCCCCTATTTTTTCATTTTGTTTTGTGTCTTGGCACAGAGTATGTAAGAGCCAAGAGTATAGGAGGAAGGAATGAGTAGAGGGAGAGAAGAAATGAAAGGAAGCATGAAATGGACAAAGGCGATGAGAGAGGAGGGAGAGAAGAGTTCCTGTGGAAACCATAAAATGTCAGCAGGTCGTAACAAAGCCCCAAGTTCTAGAAGACTGGGAATGTGTGGAAGTGATACCATCAGCTTTCCTTTGAGGAGATTTTTCTAATTTCAGTTTTGAAAACCTCCAGCTAGCAGTTGTTAGTAAATGGTGAGATTAATGATTCTGGAGTCTTTGGATGAAGTAGCTACCCATCAGTCAGGCTTCTAAGTCTGGCAGGTGTTCTAGACTCAGGACAAGAAAGGGCAAATTGGGTTGGTGGTGAACACATAGCATCTCTATTCTTTCCAACCTAGTTCTACTTCTGTCTGATTGTCTCAGCTAGTGTAAGAACTCCTGGGCAGACAATGTTTATTACATTGTTTAGAAAAGCTCTAGAAAGAGAATTTCTGTTTTCTTCGTAAGTTAAATTTCTCCGCTCTTTTAGGGACCTGTCTGTCTATCTATCTGTCTATCTGTCTATCTATCTATCTATCTATCTATCTATCTATCTATCTATCTATCTATCTATCATCAATCAATCGTCTATCTATCTATCTATCTATCATCAATCATTCATCTAGCTATCATCTATCTAATATCTATCTATCTATTTATCATCATTCATTCATCTATTTAATAGATATCAATCAATCAATCAATCAATCATCTATATATCTTTATTTTGCTTTTGGGGCACCAGGGTTTCTCTGTGTAGCCCTGGGTCTCCTGGAACTCACTATGTGGCCTTGACCTCACAGAGATCCACCTGCCTTTGACTCCTGAGTGCTGGCATGAAAGGTGTGCACCACCACACCGGCTTCCTGGTGTTCCTTAAGGGCCCCCTTGCTGCAGTTGAAGCCAGTTCTTTATGAGAGCTGAAGCTAGCGCCAGAGGGAACTCGTTGAGAACAACCTGCTCTTGACAGAAGGCGGATGTCATTGATAGTGAGACAGAGCATGGTCTTAAAGAGTGTTAGAAATATCTGGGACCTTAGAAGCCGGCGACTTTGCAGCAGAGAAAATGAGCCTGGGGTGACAAGCCATTTCCTCAGCCACAGAGCTGGAGAGAGTCATGTGTTATCTCCAGGGAAGCTCGGCACAGTGAGATGGGAAATGGAGCTTTGAAGGTAGACAGGATAGAGGAGCTAAACCCTGGTTGCATGCGTCCTTCCTAGCTGTGGGAGGAAAAGGTTCAAAGACTCTGCAAGCTCAGAAATGACAAGATGCCTAAGTCCCTGCTGTGGGAGAGGCCACATTGGCAGAGCAGTCTGGGAGCTGGGCAGGCAGCTTCTAGGGCTACACCTTTCCAGGCTCATCACCCAAGCGGAGTGGGCTTCTTGGTGATGCAGCTGTTTTAGAATAACCCATGCTCCTGGAACTAACTCCTCACCCGTGTCTCTGTAAGCAACTCCGAAGAACCCCAAAGAACCTAAGCTAGAGTGAGGTGGAACCTTTTCCTCCGGTCTATTGTCACCGCACTATTTGGGGGTGAACAGCTTGTCGTGGGCTTCCCAGGCAAAGTCATGCAGCTCTGGCAGGCTGGAACTGGCGCCTGTCTGGGCTTTCAGTTCCTGACTACATGGGCCTCTTCAAAGGACTGTTTGAGTGTGCTCTCTCTATGGCACCATTTGGGTACGCCCAGTTAGTCACTCAAAAGACAAATATGGAAACTGCAAAGTCATTCATCTATCTTTGAAACTTTCACACTTAGGTCGTATTTTATTACCAAACAGGTCCAACCTCAAATTCACACAATATGCAAATATGGGACATGAGACCATGGGGGTTGGGGGTGGGGATTGCTGGTTGCCAGGGAGTCATGGCCCCTCTAAATTTCTGTGTCATTATTATTATTATTATTATTATTATTATTATTATTATTGAGACAGAGTCTCTCCACAAAGCACAGTCTGTCTTTAAATTCCTCCTGCCTTGGCCTCCCAGGTGCTGATTTCCAGATGTCTTGAGTACTGTGCTGGTGGCCTTCAACAGTCACACCTCAACCCTTAGGGCAGACAGGGTGGTTGTGCCCTTCTTAGTATCTGCTACAGTCTGTCAAGCGCCGTTTATAATTAGCCACACAATAATCCCCACGGCTGAGCTAACTCCAAGGCTCATCTGCTTGCTTCTCCAGAGAGTTTTAAATAGACAGGGTTGTGTTAATGATAGTGTATTATCTGTCGGTTACCATTTTGGCAGGCGCCGTGGAGACGTGAGTTTCTTAAGGAGGAGTTAATCGGTATGAAAGCGGCACCACGTCTGTGTCTGTGTCACAGACATGAAGCATCAGTACCCAGATGGCTTGGGAAGGCTGGCCTCCCAGAACACCAGGAGCCTGGTGCCATGATTTTTGAGTGGCTGTTGAGTGTGACATGGGATCAGAGATGGATGAGATCCATTTGAGACCTCAATGGAGCTCCCAGGACCTTGGTCCAGGTAGTCTAATTTTTACTGACATCTTCTCAGCTCCACGTCACTCCGAAAGCAGTGAGGCTGCATCCAAACTCAGCATCCTTCCAAAGGAGGGAAAGGGTGAACTGTGATTATTGCCTATTTTCGGCAGATTTTCAAATCTGTCTTGTGCCCGCTGCTCCCCAAATCAGTCTTCTGAATTCTACACTCTTTGCTCCTTATTTGCATTTGAATGTACCTCCCACATGGGTTTCCTTCCCACTCAGATTCATGCATCTTCCTATGTGCTGTCCCTCAGTAAATGGTGCCATCCTTCTCCCTGCTGCCCAAGCCAGAAACCTCAATAGTGTGACTTGATGATGAAGAGGGAAGACTAAGAGGATTGGTACCTGATGTTCGGCTTGCATCTCAGCCCTGCCACTCACCAGCTGGGTGGTTCTGCTTGACGGCCCAGCTTCTGCTTCGGGGAAAGGCAGATAAGAATAGGAACACCCTCAGAGGGTGGGTGGAGAGGCGAAGAAGATAGTCCCTGGGTGGCACATGGCAGTAGGTCAAGAAATGCTCCAAGATTCATTAGGCTCTTCAGAGTCTGTCTCCTGATGTTTCTTCAATTCATCTGCTTTGTGATATTTGCCACCCCTCCCCCACCCCAGCCTGAGTTACCATCATGGCTCAGCTGAAAACGTGAGTCCTGGTGAGGATCCCGCAGGCAGAGACATTTCAAAATTATAAATATAGTGACGTCACGCACCAGCTCAGCCATCTCCACGTCCTCTGGTTCTCAGGAACTGGACTGAATTTCTGTCATGAACCAAAGGGTTCTGCAGGCATAGCCTGCCTCCTCAACGATGTTGTCTCTCCTCCCTTTCCTCCTCTGAGTTTCTTCCTGTTCCTCAGATGGACTGCATCGCCTCCTCTCTTTAGGTCTCAGACATGCTTTCCTTTTCAATGAAGAATTCCCTCCCATCAAGCGCCTTTGTTCTAGTTACTTTATCTGTCAACTCGATACAGCCTGAAGTCACCTGTGAAGGGAGTCTCAGTTGAGGAACTGGCGAGATTAAATGGGCCTGTGAGCACGATCAGGGATATGGAATTATCTCGATTGTCAATTGATGGAGGAGGGCCCATCCCTGTGGGCAGCGCGGTGCTGGGCAGATGGTCCTGGGCTATATAAGAAAGCTGGCTAAGCATGGGCCTGCCACTGAGCCAGCAAACACCATTCCTTCATACAGTTTCTGCTTCAAGTTCCTGCTTGAATTCCTGCCCTGACTCACCTCAGTGACAGACTATGGTCTGGAAGTGGAAGCCCCTGCCCCACAAATCCTCTCCTGCCTAATTTGCTTTGTGGTCAGAGTGTTTTCATCAAAGCAGCATAATGAAACGAGAACATGCTTCTCAGGGTCTACTAAGGATCATATTGAGAAAGAGAGGGAGAGACAAGGAGACAGAAAAAAAATGGCTCAAGATGCTTTATTTCTTCCCTTCAAACTTCTCCTAGGCCTTCAACACAAGGATGGAGTCATATGATGGAGTCACATGACCTCCAGGTTTCTTGGCAGTATGATCAACTCTGGATGGGGCGTTTCTCAGGTTTGATCATAGGCTCTAGGAAGCTTTGCCTCCTTTGCATGGCTATCAGTTTTTATCCTTTAGTCTCTGTTAAATATCACTCTTATATTAAACATTATAAGAGGAAATGTTATATTTGTGATAATATGTATTTTATAATACATACTTTATATGATAATATAACAATATATAACAATATGATTTTTATAATATAAAATAATATATATTTTAATGATAATATTATAAGTATTCTGGAGAGCTGGCTCCAGAACTGAGGGGCATGGTCCACTCACTTCCCCCCATAGCTGTGCTGTTGGATCTCCCTTTTCTTTATCACTCAGTAAGACTTATAGGCCAGGTTCAGCTCTGCATCCTCTGTGCCAGAATAGTCTAAGAATGGGTCCCTACAACTTTTCAAGTCTGTGTGCTACACACATCAAGGGTCACCGAGGCTGTGTCTGTGCTAGTATTTTACTTGATTTCAGAAATGATGCATAAATCTAGTTCTCAGCTTGAATGTGTTTGGCATGTCCTTGAGAAAGAAATGGCATGTAGAAATTCCCATTTCCACTAAACAAATATTTATCGAGCATTTCACACATACTAGGAAATACTAAAGATGCAAAGTGGAATGTGATGGGGTCCCTGGATCCCATTTTGTCACGGGAATTAAGTGAGGTGTTGAGCAAACATTTGTAAAGATGGATGAATAAATAATGAATATGAGAATTTAATCTTAAAAAAAATCCCAATGTTTTACCTTCATAATTGTTTAGGGGCAGCTGAATGTGTGCTGCTTCTGCAAAGTTGGAAACTCATCTTCAAATTCATTCCTTCGTTTATTCATTCATTCAAACTAGAGTTACTGAGCATCTGTTGTATTTTGAGTACATGAATAAATACTGGTTTCTGGATGGGAGCCACTAACCCCGCCCAAACTGTGGACAAATATTATGGGCCCTTCAAGTCCAAATGAAATGTCAACACAAAAGAGCTATTTGCAATGCAAATGTGAAGTCACCAGCCTTTGTAATAAACAGGCTGCGGAGACAAACCAGGCAAGCTTCTTGTGAGAAGGTGGGCCTTAGCGGTTTTGATGAATTACAGAGGCAGTGGAACTCCAAGGACTCCTAATTTGTTTATCTTCTGTCCCTGAGGTGACCAGCCTCACCCAATACCTGAGCAGGGATGCCAGACAACTGGTCTGTTTGTATACCAACCAACCAGTTTCCGCCTGCAGATCAATTTGTTTATTCATTTAACTTATTTTGTAATACCGAACCCAGGGCCTCACACATGCTAGGCAAGAGCTTTGGGTGAGTTACATCCATAGCTTTCTTTTCACTTAATTTTTTTTGTGTGTGTGTGTATCTATGTATGATGCATAGGTATGATATGTGTGCGCACACGCGTATGTGTGTGTAGTGGTCAGGAGATAACTTCTAGGAGCCAGTTCAGCCTTGTACCTTGTTTGAGACCAGTTCTCTCTTGTTTCTGTCAGTGTTCTGTGTACTCCAGGCTAGCTGGCTTGGCAGCCTCTGCTGATTCTCTTGTCTGGGCTCCATCTCACTGTTGCAGTGCTGGGATTACAGATGTGCACTATCAAACCTGAGTGTTTTTTTTTTTTTTTTTTTTTTTTTATGTGGGTTCCAGGGATCAAAATTCAGACCGTCAGGCTTGCACTTTTACCTGCCGAGTTACCTCCTTGGTCCCCAGATCATAGTTTTTGAATCATTATGGGAAACATCCCTTTTGGAGAATATGCTCAAAGCAATGAACACACCTCTTTTCAGAATAGTTCCTTGGGAACCCCAAGTCAAGGTTGAGGCCTTTGAAATGGAATCTCATTTCTAATTCCAAAAGTGATCCCACCCGACTTCTTTTCATTACGTTGGAGCCAGAATGTATGTGCATGTATGTGTTTCATATATCCACATATCCATTTGGATACCTGTCATTTTGGTTTCTGGTGTACTTCAGAGGTACCCCCTGATAAGGGGGATATCCTTGGATCTATCATTTACCACAAACATTTCCAATATGTTTATTAAATTGAAGTTGAGCCAGGCGGTGGTGGTGCAGGCCTTTAATCCCAGCACTTGGGAGGCAGAGCCAAGTGGATCTCTGTGAGTTCGAGGCCAGCCTGGTCTACAGAGCAAGATCCAGGACAGGCACCAAAACTACACAGAGAAACCCTGTCTTGAAAAACAAACAAACAAACAAACAAACAAACAAACAAACAACCAAACAAACAAATTGCAGTTGGGTCTCATGTGTTGGTCATCCTAGCCTTTTTAATCTGGACTGGTCTTATTTCAATTACCTGCTCCAGAGCCTTACCATATAATTGAATCAGGGTTGGCAACGAGAAACCCTAGGTTGGGGTTGGGGAAAGGCCAGTAGCCATGGTGACCACTCTTGTTGTTCTGTTGCTCACTACAAGAGGAGGTGGGGATGGGAAGATCACATCTGTGTCAGTGTCCACAGAGCTCTCAACACCTCAGATGCTGCGAGTCTTTATTTGTACCCATTTAATCAGTCTCCCTCGCCCCAGGAACCTGGCACCGTGTCCTCAAAGGGCTGAGTCAGAAGCTAATCTGCAGGATTCTCCGTTCATACCGGCACTGCCTCCGTCATGAGAGCACCTTCCTTGCTGGCACTGAGGGGTGTGGGGGTGCATTTCCCCAGCCCCTGGTCAGGGAGGAAGGCCTTAGAATGACATGGTTAGGTGTCAGCCCACTCTGGTCATTGTTTCAATTAACTCATCCAAGCCATGGCTGGCCTATTCTTCTGCTGGAAGACAGGTATCCACATGTCAGGAACTGGTTAGAGATACACAGATGCGTGCTTATGGAAAACCCAATTGCTGTGTGCCTGATTTGTCTGAGTCCTCCTGATCTTTTTTTGTTCCTAAAGTCCCTTGGAAATTGCCAGCCTAACTAAAAATTCATGGTGGCTTCAGTGACACACAGCTCCTGGCAGACATTTTGACACCCCACTCCAGGTGGGAGGCCCTCAGGCCAGGCTAGTGAATGGCTGCTCTCTGATGGAGCTGCCAGGGTCAAGCCCTGTGAACATGTCCACCGGGACTATGCCAGCCCTGGGCAGTCACAATTGACCGTTTTAGCTTCCCAGGGTTTGATGAAAACCCAGATTTTACAGTACAAGTGCGTGAAACTGGCTGTTGGAAATGTATTAGCATCTGCTGTCATTTGCAGCTGGCAGGGAGCCAGAGAAGGAAATTAAACTTTGCATTTCCCCGGCCCTCCCCACCTCCCGTTCGTTAACCAATCGATTTTGTCCGATGTGCCTGAGAGTTGCTAAGCCTTGCCATTTGCCAGGACCAAGGCACTTGGCGTTCTCAGGGAATTCAGAAGGCTTCTGCCAACTTATTGACAGGCTCTGGGGAGTCTGATGTCACCGGATGGGGAAGGATCCCAGCCCTTCCAGGGTCTAACTCCAGAGTGAATGGAACCTGTGGAGGGATGGAAAAATGAGTATGATTGCCAGCATCCCCATTGGACTTTTCAATGACAGAGGGAAAATGATTTGTAAAAGTTGTAAAAGTGACCTATGTCAACAGTTGAAGAAATCAGCATGCACATCATAAATGTGAGTTCTGGTGCCACTGTGAAACTGCATCCCATCGGAGAGAGTGTGTGACAAGCATGCTCTGCTTTCTTATACAGACACGTACCATTGCCAGGCTGCAGGGATCATTCTGCCTTTCCAACCATTTCCTCCAGACCGACTATTGGCCTGGGAATCCTGGGGGCCACAGAAGCATGGAAGAGAGGGGTTCACACCTTACTAGGAGAAAGAAGGCATGTTTATTATACCTACACCACTAGGTTGCAATAAATGCTTCATTGAAAAGTATCTCTACTAAACTGTTTCTGGAATGATTTTTATATTTAGGATTCAAGGATTTTAAAAAAAAAAAACCAAAAAAACCGTGTAGCTTCCACACTCTAGGAGTTTACAGTGAGTGAAGAGACAGGAAAAGAGAATGGCTTCCACAGAGCGTCCACTTCCGCCATGAGTCTCCGGTTCCTTATCAACAAGATGGAGGAAAATAGAAGCAACCTGAACGGGATGGCGATGGAAGAATAAAGTGGGGCGTGTGATAGTGTGGCGAGGAAGAAGCCGACACTGGGCAATGGACTCACCCTGCGCCCTGGGCAGCTGGAGCGATAGACAGTTGAGGCTCTGGGCTGCCGTCTCTCTGTGGGACCTGACAGCTGCTGCCCCTGGGACCAGGGAACCCTGGAACCTCAGACTGCAGGGTGGGGTCCTGGGACACTCCACCTGTTTCTCTGCCCTGTCTGTTTGTCTTTGGGGGAGATGAGTGCTCTTGTCTGTGGAGCCTACCTGCCTCTCCTCCCTGTGAAAACATCCAAGTTCTGGGAGAACTCTTCCATGAGGTGATTGATGTAAGATCCACTGGTCTTGTCGTTCATTTATGATTACTTATAACTAGATATTTTCAACCCTATACAAAAGTGAGAAAACACAGGTTGAATATCCTTTATCTGAAATCCGAGACTGGAAGTGTTTTGGACTTTTTTTTTTTTTTTCAGATTTGAGGGATATTTATATAGCATAATAAATTATTTTGGAGAGAGGAACTCTCATCTCATTTAGACTTCATTATGTTCCGTATATATCTTTGTGATGGTTCTAATTGTCAGCTAGACGTGATCTAGAGTCATTCAGGAAGAGAGTCTCCATGAAAGACTGATCGATCAGGTTGGCCTGTGGGGGACTGTCTTGATTACATTAAGTGCAGTGGGGAAACCCACCATTCTCTGGGATTGGGAATCCAGGATTGTGTGCACGTAGAGTGATCTGAGCATAAGAGTTATACCTACCTTCATTTCTCTCTCTTCTTGGCTGTGGATGTGATGGACTGTTTTAACTTCCTGCAGCCTTGACCTCCCTGTCACCATGGACTGTAACCTGGAACTGTGAACTAAAATAAACCCTGTGGTGCTTTGACAGGAAATGCCCCCCCAAAGGGAGTGGCATTATTAGGTGTGGCTTCGTTGGAGCAGGTGTGGCCTTGTTGGAGGACATGCATCACTGTGGGGGTGGGCTTTGAGGTCTTACATGCTCCAGCAACATTGAGTGAGGCACACAGTTGCTTCTGCTGCCTGTGGATCAAGATGTAGAACTCTCAGCCCCTTCTCCAGCACCATGTCTGCCTGTACACGACTGCAATGATGATAATAACAGACCAAACCTCTGAACTGTAAGCCAGCCCCAGTGAAATGTTTTCCTTTGTAAGAGTTGCTGTGGTCATGGTGTCTCTTCACAGCAATAGAAACCCTGACTAAGACAAACCTTTTCTCTCAGAAGTTGCTTTTAAGAAGAATTTTATCATGTTAACAGAAATAAAACCAGTACAACGTTATACACAAAGCTTGATGGTAATTTTATATAGTATTTTAAATACCTTTTTTTTTAAATTAATGAAACAGAACTTCATGGTATTCAATTTTCTATCTGTGGCAATCATGTTGCCACTCAAAAAGTTGTGGGTTTTGGAGTATTCCAGAGTTTGGATTTTCAGATTAAAGACACCCAGCCTGTATTATAACAGAGCACCACCTGTCAAACCTAACGACTAATGATGTGTGTTCAGCATGGTTCTATCTATACTCCCCTGCTCCTTCTGTCTTTGAGTGAGGTCTCCTTATGCACCCCATACTGGCCTGGAACTTGTAATTCTCCTACCTAGTACTGAAATTATAGTCATACACCACTCCACTCCACTTCCTTGGATTATTTTAAAGAGTTTTTTTTTTAAAAGTCACCCAGCTGTGGTTGCTTACATTCTATAATCCCAGCATCCAGAAGGCTAAGGTAAAAGAATCACTATGAATTCTGGGCCACAGAGTGAGACCTGGTCAAAACCAATCAACCAAACACACAATTAGCTATCATAATAACATTACTATACCTAAATCAAAGAAATCCTTAATACTATTAAATATTTAGAATTTATTTTTTTTTTCTGTTTCATAAATGCTTTTATAGGGTAGATTTCCAAAAGCTGGGGTTTGCATAAAGTCCAGATGTGGATGATGGACAAGGAGAAAGTTGTTGATACAGGAAAGAGAGAAGCTTGTGTCAGGACCCACATGCCTTGCCAGACTTAGGAGTCAGAGCACGCGCAGAGAAGTGGACTCCAGTAAGGAGGGTAGACGCTTCTCTGAGCTAGCAGAGGAGGTAGAGTGGGAACTTCAGGGGTAGAAGGGGAGAGTGAGGTGGTTCTCACCTAATTGCTTCTGGGTTCTCCATGAAGTGTGAAGAAAATGAACCGATTGGCTGAGTGAGGACTACTTTGACTATTTTACCTTATTAGATAGCTGTGGATAGTAAGTGGGTGGAGAAGAGATTTACTCAAGAGTTCAGAGTTCCTGACTGACTGACTTCAGAGCAGACTCTAGGCCTCCTGTTTCTGAATTTAGTGTCCTTACTAACCCTGACTATTAATAAAACAAGAGAAAATATGGCTTCTCTCTAGTGTGGGGTTCAAGCAGGCTAACAGGGAGAGCATGTCCCCAAAGATTATTTATATTTCCAGGACTAGTAAGGTAAAGCTGGATAGTGGGTAGTATAATAGAGCTTGGTCAAAGATGAAACTTGGAATCATAAGATTTTGGTGTTAGAGAGACATCTTCAGGTGACCCCTGAGGTCAAAGTTCATTGCTAGAATATTGCACCCTCCAGTCCTCTAGTAAGTGGCCATCCAACTGTTTGTTTTTAATCCTGTGTAATGCCTGGGCACCCTCTATCTCTTAGACAGTATGCCATACAGGGTGGTATCTGGAACGGCAAGACAACACCAGGCTAAGGGTGTATTGAAATCTTCCTCCCTATAATTTCTACCCACGGAGCCTAATTCTGCCTCTGGAGTTATACAGTGAGATTCATCCTTCTCCTTTCTGACAGTCATTTGTGACATGGAGCCGCCTCTCAAGTCCCCCTGCTGAGAAGTGAGCTGCTTTTGAATTGGAGGAGTGTGGAGAGGGTGAGAGACAGAGAGACAGAGATAGAGAAACAGAGACAGAGAGTCAGAGATAGAGACAGAGACAGAGAGACGGAGGTCAGAGATAGAGACACAGACACACAGAGTCAGAGAGAGAGAGAGAGAGAGAGAGAGAGAGAGAGAGAGAGAGAGAAAGAAGAAGAAGAAGAAGAAGAAGAAGAAGAAGAAGAAGAAGAAGAACACAAACTGTCCAGAGGACATAGCCTCTTAGTTTTTGCTGCTTGTTCTGTGAATTCTGGCAAACACCACACTCTGTTGCCCTTCTGTTTTCGATGTCTCAAAGGGCTTTCTCATTTCATTTCAGAGTTTAGGTATGAGAACTTCATCAAGCATCCTACTATATTTCCTTTCTCATCTAAGAATCTCTCCTGGAGCTTTTCAGGTGCCCCAGGCACAGATCAGGTCTGCTTTGACGAGACATGATTCTCTGTGTGGGAATCCTACAGGAAGCTAGACCATCCATAGAGACCTGTTCCTAATCCCACCCATGCTGGGGAAACCAATAAGGACTCTTTGCCTTGGGGGACACAGAATGGTATCTTGACTCGAGTCTCCATGATGCCCCTTGGTTTTCAAACCCTCTTCACAGGTCAAGGCTTAACCTTGAGCAGGTGCAGAGAAGTGGACTCCGGTAAGGAGGGTAGACGCTTCTCTGCGCTAGCTCTCCCTTATCCAGAACATCTTGCTCGACTACTAAAATCGAGTCAGTGTTAACTCCCCCACCCCTTTCTCATTTCTAATTAACAGCAGTGGCATATGGGGGGGAGGGTGTGGCAAGGCCATCTGTTGCTGTGCAGAGGAACGATTTATCATGGACAGTCTTCACAGTTGTGACAATGGTGATAATGAGGAACAGACATACCTTTAGTCGGTTATTGTTCTTACATCCGGGCACACACCAACCCCCGTACTCCGCTGGGCTGGGCAGTCACTCCTCCACACTCATCCCTTTGGTGTGCCACTCCTTAGAGCTGCTTCTGGCTTTTCACGTGCATGAGCAATTCTTTCGTATGCCTTACTTTTCTCCTTCAAAACTGAGAGCCAAACCATCAATGGCTGGGGGAGACTTTCTGGTTTTACCCACTGCTTCTGAGCCTAGCACAAATCTAGGCATACAACCACTGCTTACACAGAAATGATTGATTTTCTGAGTGGTCTCTCAGAAATTCCAAAGCTGTGCACTGGAATGTTCGTGTTTTATTTTGAAATTCTCATTCCTAACCAGCTTCAAGGAGGAGAGGGACTAGGCAATAAGCAGGACATGCTTGGAAAATGTACCCTGTTACTCTCTGTGTGAGAAGACAGAGGTAGGGTGTTTTTGGCAGGCTGGGTCTACATTTTCCCAGAACCCCCTCAGTTTAATTAGAGACAGTGTATTATTGCTTTTCTTATTGCCATGCTAAAACACCTTACAAAAGCAATCCAGGGAAGGAAGGGTCCTTTTGGTTCACAGTTTGGAGGTACAGTCCCTCATGGTGGGAAAAAGCATGGTGGCCAGAGCTTGAGGTGGCTGGTCACTGTGCAGTCACAGGCAGGAAGCAGTGTGTGAGGGCGCTGGTGATCAGCTCGCCTTCTTATTTAGTGCCACCCACATTGAGAGTGAGTCTTCCAACATCAATCTAGAAACTTCCTTACAGACTTGCCCAGACGCTTGTCTACTAGGTGATGCCAGAGCCTGCCAAGTGGACAGTCGGTACTTACCATCATGGGCAGAAATCTGACCTTTACCCTCCCTCTCTCGGTCTTCCCCCTTCTCACCCTTCGCTGTCTTTTCCTAATCACTTTGATGAGATTTCAGAGACCAGGGCAGTTCTTTTCTGACCTCAGCAGCCAGTATGATTTCATTTGATTTTGTCTGGGCTGAGCTCTTGACCTGTTATAATTATTTTCCCAAAGTGTCCGTGGTCCTTAGTGCATATAAGCTAATTATCTGCTGAGCACACACAGAGTGATCTGTCAGCTCCTGATGGGCTCTGGGACTCTGATGGTTCTGTCTATTGGTTGGGTCCCAGGAGCTCAGGCCAGGTAGCATTGAATCTCCCTGCAGGGATTCTGCCTGTTGGAGGTCCAGTAACTAAGGCTGTCTGTCCAAAAGCAAGCACTTCGTGGAGCTTTGGAGATGGCTATGTAGCTGGAACACTTACTAAGCAAGTATGAGGACTGGAGCTCCCCTTCCCAGCATCCCTGTAAAAAGTGGGGGAGGAGCCAGGTGTGGTGGCACATGCCTTTAATCCCAGCACGTGGGAGGCAGAGATCTCTGTGAGCTCATGGCTGGTCTGGTCAACAAAGAGAGTTCTAGGCCAGTCAGGGCTACATAGGGAGACGCTGTCTTAAAAAGCAAGCAATCAAACAAACAAACAAAACCCCAAACCCAACCACACACACACACACACACACACACACACACACACACACACACCTGTCCAAGGACCTGATGACATGGGGGTGCTACTCAACATCATGATTCCTTTACAGATGTTCATCTCCCTTCCCCACCTTCAAGACTCAGCTCCAATGTCAGCTCTCCTCAGGCTCCTACCCTTCACCCAGGAGTCCCCATATATATCAGTGCCTAGACCTGAATGTGCTATGATTCCCTGCTTGTATTTGCCCCTCGGTGGTGGCAGTTCCTGGTGGGTGGAGACTCTGTATGCTTGCACTCTTGGTGATACAATAGTGAGGACTCAGCTGGCCTCCGTGGGATAAAGAAATGCACCCAGAGCACAGTGGAAAGCCTTTGCAGTGTATGTGGAAAGTTCTGGGGTCAGGGATTTAAAAGAAGTACTTTGTAAACTCTTCCTAAGCTGTTGTGGTATTTGAATGATGTCATTACCTTGGCCATATTCTGGCAGGCTAGAGAGCCCCGGGAACAGGTTCAAAAGTGGGAGAAACTTCTGGAATGTAACGAGAGACATTCTGGGATGTGATGAGAGATGGTGGTAAATTAAGGCCCAGTCGTTCTGGGCAATCTGAACTCACAGTACTGCTCATTTCCCCAAACGTGGGGACATCATCAAAGATGGGCCTCAACAGTCCTCAGAAAAGGGGTGGCCTTAGATTAGCTGATCATGAGCAGATCACAGAAGTGCAGTCTCCAGATCAGAGACCCCCACATCGCCTGGGAGCTCCCTAGAAATACAGATTCTCAGATTCCACCTCAAACCCACAGAATCAGAAATCCCGGGGGTAGGTCCAGTGATCTGGGTGTTAACCGAGACAGGGTAAAGCATCGCTGGACTAAGATCGCCCTGTGCAAGAATTTACGGGGGTATTTATATAAAATAGAAATATCTGGATCCAACTGCAGAAGCTGTGATTCAGACAGAGAGGGGCCCAGGGGTCTGTGCCTTGAACTAGGGGGTGGTGCTGGGGGTGTGTGAAGAAGCAGGGCCACAGATGGTCACTTCCTCAGTCTAGCCTTCCCCTGCCTCGGAGCTGATGTCCCTCTGGCAGGGACAGTGCTTGGTTCGGGATGGCCAGGAAGTGTTGTCACAATGAGTAGCAGGCAGATCTGCCTCCCAAGTGAACAGGCCCTCCCAGGAAACAACACTGTACTGTGGGACAGGACTTCACCTGAGAGGGGATCGTCTTTTCCCAAAATAGGAGAGTGTCACTAGAGGGTGGGTGTTGGACTTCCACCCTTTAAACACCCTTGTAATTTACATGTAAAAATAGAAAGAAGCTCATGAATAATTTGTGAGTCATGAGCAAGCCCCTTCAAAATACAGTCATGAATAAAATATCCCGCTTTGCCTCCTCTAATGGTGCTGGCCTTTGATGTTTTATTGATGGGTTGCCTGCCCTGAGTGCTGGCAGGCTCCTGGATTAATTCATGTGCACAGCCCTCGACCCCTCCAGGTCAGCGGGCCTGCCCTTACTAACACATAAACACACCACTCTGTTTTAGACAGTCCAAGAGGCGGGCTCCAGATCCCCTTGGAACAGAAGTCTAATTACAACATGTGGGAAACCCTGCCTGGACCCATGGTGAGGGCGGGACCTAAGTCACCAGAAGCTTTTGTTTGCAGCCAGGTGAACATTTAGAGCAGGTGGAGTGTGTCTCCTGTTTTATTGCTTCTTAAGCCAGGAATGGAAAGTAGACATTAAGGAGGTGTAAATAATAATCTCCCAGAGCCTGAGGAAGATCATTGCTCTGGGGCATGTGCCCTATGGAAGGAGCTCTGCCTGCTCCAAGGGGCTCTGTGTATGCTCCAGAGGTAGAGACCCTAGGGATGCTATTAAAGACATCCCCTAGTGCAGAGGCCTTCTGTATTTGCCAAAGGAATATGTAGGCTCGGGCAGTTATTGGAGACCCTATTTATAGTCAGAGCCCAGAAGACTCTCTGTACAGGTACATGAAAGTGTGTGTGTGTGTGGGGGAGTAGATGACTAAATGCATGCGTTTCTTCATTAAAAAACAGATATAACTTTAGTACATGTACTTGAGAGGTAGAGGCAGGTGGATCTCTAAGAGTTTGAGGCCAGTCTGGCCTACATAGTAAGACCATTCCTCAATATATATTTGGTCTGGAGAGTTGGTATATTGGTTAAGGGCACTTGCTGTGCTTGCAGAAGATCTGGCTTTGGTTTCTAGTACCCACATGGTGACCCTTGAATGCCTGTAATTCCAGTTGCAGGGGCTCTGATGCCCTTTTCTGGCCTCCATGGGCATCAGTTACATATATATGCAGAGACTCATATATACACATAAAATAAAAATAAACATATCTTTCAAATGAAGCCTATATGAAGCAAAGTTCCCATGGATTGAAAAAAGACAGTGAGAGCGAGAGACTCCAGTGGACTGGGTATTGATGTCTTGATTGTGAGAGTCAAGACCTTAGCTTCCCCAAGTAGCCCTTGGTAGGCTGGTTCACCTTGGAACAATAGGGAATTTTAGGCTTTGAGTCTGTCCTGGTTGGTATTCCTAGTGATTTAGATCTTACGTCATGTCTCAAGTTTGTTGAGGGGGTGGGATATTCAGGAATGCAGCATTTGTATATATTGGGAGTTGTAACAGGTGAAGACCCAGCCCCTTAGAATCTCCGTGCCTTCACTGTGGGTCTGAAGACTGTATCACACCTGGCATGAATGAAAAGAGTTCAGGGCTATTCCATGCAGGGTGTGGTAGAAGCAGCTAGAGGCATCGAGGCCAGGGAGTAGGGTTTTCTTCCTAATCTGAGGACTGTGGACATCCCAAACCCACCAGGAGCACTTTCTTGGGCCGGTTGGGATGGGAGAAGGATTCAGGTGTGAGTCCTGGAAGCACCCAGAGCCAGAGCTCTTCTGGTGTCATTGTGTGGTAGGGTGGGTTGGCACAGCCCCTCCTTGTTTGGGAAGGCTTGCCTGGCCTGCTGAAATGAGGGCCAGGCAGCATGTACAGTTTCTACTGTCCCTGGACACACACGGGTATCTCCACTCCATCAAGTGAAACTCAGTTCGTTCAGGTGTTGCAGGAAAAAGCGCACACTGTTCTGTTACTACTGTGGGGACTGCCATCAAGCCAACCGCTCCTTTACCTGCAGTTTGGTAGGTGCCTTGGGCCAAGCTTCCTTGAAGGGCAGGAGTTCGAGGTAAGAGAAGGGATTTGAATCCTAGAAAAGATTGACTATAAGGACAGAGATGCACCAGAGTTTCACCTAGGCTGGGCCTTTCAAATGCGCCAAGAGAAGGGAACAGTGGGTCTGAGAGACAGGACTGTTCTACACGTTTCTCCTTAGCATCTCAATTACATCAACCCACCTGGAGTTTTTCTCCTGAGTTTCTTTAAAATTTGTTGCAATTGAAGGGGCTAAAGAAAGGCCAAGGGTAAGTGCTAGGACAAGCCTAACTTAAGGCAAGAGTATAAAGGAGCTGAGGATTTCTCATTCCTCTCTTCTGTGGAAACTGCTTTGCCAATTTCCTGTCCTTGCCATGGAGTTTCTGGGTGCCCAGTGTCTCTAGATTGCTCTCAGTCCTGCAAACCTCTTGCATGGTACCCAGACCTCACAACATCCCCCTTTCCATCCCTTGACTTCCTCATCTTCAACCCTATAAGAGATGGTCTGAAAAACAGTTTTACAGAAAGAGCTGGTGACTGAGTTATACCTTCAGTCACTGTTGCTTACTGCTTATGATACTATTCATGGGACCACAAGGTCCCTGGGTCTTCTGGAGGAAATACAGTTGACTCAAGGATAGTTATTATCAGCTGACCTACCCTGACAAGAAGAAAGCCATTGGACAGCTTTTTCTAGAAAATAGGGCAGCCAACTCAAAGTGGGAACAGATATAGGGAGATCACAAGGAGACTGGAGGGGAGAAGCCAGTTGGGACATGTGGCCCAAGGATGGAGTGAATCTGCAAAGGGCCAGGGACTTAATGGAATGGATTCTTGAAGGGAAGAACAGAAACTATGAAAGAGATGACAAAGTATTTCACGAGGGGGTGATACAGGCAGTCCTCACTTGGTCCATTTGATGTTTCTAGCTTGAAGCTTGATTTCCAACAACAGTGCTTCTTATTGTGGCTTACTCCTCATTTGAGCAAATCTCTGTCATAACTGGGGGAGGAAGGCTGTTTTAACAGAATAGTGGTATGACTCCCTTGCTGTGTCTGTTCTTACCCCATGTTGCAATTCTCACAGAACGAAAGATTGTTTTACCAAGTGAGTATCACAGTGCTAGCACAGTACCTACGAGGAAGTCATCTGCTACCAGAGGTGCTGAGTGCTTTGGAGGAAAGTTAAGCAAGATCCTAGGGAGGAGAGCACAGGCTGTAGTTTTATTGGGAGTGCTCTGGGTGAGTCTCATCAAGAAGGTAACTTTAACCAAAGGCTCAGAGATGGAGAAGTGAGCCATGCTGGGGTTTGACTATGAACCAGGGCAATAAGGAAAGGACATCTACAGGGAATACATTTGAAGACCTGGAGAAGACGCCCTTCTTTAGTAGGTGGGGCCCAGCGGGAGGTTCTTAGGTCACTGAGGGGTATGTACTTGAAGGGATTGGGACCCCAGCTACTTCCTCCCCTCCTAGCCACCATGAGGTGGACAGTTGACAGTGCCCCAGAGCACAACAAATGACTCATACCACCACGGGCCCAAAGCAACCCATCCTAATGATCATGGACTAAAACCTCTGAAATTATGGGCCAAAAATAAAACTTGGCTCATTGTACAGTGATTATCTCAGGTATTTTATCATAGCAACAGAAAGATTGTATTGAGACATAGCAACAGAAAGATTGTACTGAGAAGTGGGTCATGGATGTGACTGCACCTGAGATGACGTGGAGAAGCCTTCAGAATGGGTGTGTGGGAGGGATTTGGAAAGGTTTGGAGAAGCAAGCTAGAGAAACTCTAGAACATTGTAAGTGTAGGCGAATGGGCAGTCCTAGCAAGGACTAAGAGAATGTTGCTAGAAAGTCAGACAGTAAAGGCTGTGCTATGAAGTTTCCAATAGAAATAAGGAATGTACTGGAGACTAAAGGCCACCCACTGTGGCCAAACTACAGCTCCATTTTCATCCATGCTGTGATGTAGGGACTCTTAGTTTCACTGTTGTATTTCAGTCATTTTAACTGGCAAGACTTTTTACTCAACTTCTACCTGAGAGCCAGAGTCAGAGGAAACACGGTTTGAAATGTGCAGCAGAACAAAAGCGTTCTCCACGTTTGTCCTGGAAAGAGTTTGCTCCCCCAGACTGATGCCCTAGAAAAATCCATCTGCCTCCCTGACACCTGGAGTGGCTGCTGGCGTGCTTCTGCGTGATGGCTGTAAACCAGAGGCTGCTCTGTGCATTCGGAAGGTCTGGACGGTGGATGTCATGGCAGAAGTGGCCTCCCTGGGCACTTGGGGGGAGCCTGTGGGTACCCTTGCACTAGTGCCTCTTCTCACCAAAGCATGACTTTCCCTCCCTGTTGCCAATCAGCCTTTAGTGCTGGACACTGGAGATTAAGCCCCTTGATTCTTGTAGCAGCAAATGTCATAGCTGGTTTCTTGCTTTGGCAAAAGATAAGTACGGCTGAGAACTGTTTGCTTAGAGTCTGTTTAGCCCCAGCAACATCCGAAAAATGGAATTGGCTAGACTTTCACTTTTATTTTCTATGGTCACTGAGTACTACTCTCCCCAAAGAGGTCAGTGACTCCTGTTGAGTCCTCATGAGGTGAGGAGCTGGTCTGGGTCCAGTTGGCCATGGTTCTGGGGACATCTGCCCCACTACAATCACCTCATGTTCCAGGCCTGTGAGAAGAACCCCAGTGCAATGAGTCCTTCTCGGTCCTGCCAGCCAGCTCCCAAACAATGACATGGAGACTTATTAATTATGAAAGCTTGGCCTATAGCTTAGGCTTATTTTCAACTAGCTCTTATAACTTAAATTAACCCATATTTTTATTAGTTTACATTCTACCACGTGGCTTTTACCTCTCTCCAACTCTGTGTGTCTGTTTCATTCCAAATCTCCATGGCATCTCCTGTGCAACTCGATTCATCTACTTTCTCTCTTTGCCCATAAGTCCTGTCTATACCTTCTGCCTAGCTGTTGGCTGTTCAGCTCTTTGTTAAACCAATCCCATTAATATATCTTCACACAGTATACAAATATCCTACGACACTTCAGGACCTTTGCATAGTTCACTTTCTCTTCCTAGTAAGTGTTTCTTTAGCTATCCACACATCCCATTCCCTTTTTTAAGCCCAACTCTAGTCCACCATTTTAAGGAATCTCCCTAGAACACACACAATGTTTTAAGCCTTCATTAATATACATTCCCCATCTCTGGCTTCACTTTCTTTTCCTCTAGAGCCCTCAACACCAGCATATTGTTGCACAGTAGACTTGTCCCAATATTTGTTGGATGAAGAAAGTAATGGATCTTTTGTTTCTAGGACTAAATGATGGGAACGAAGGCTCATTCTGTATGTTTGCTGACAAGTGCTGGGTAGTGGTTGTACATCAAAGGAGACTAACTGGGAAATCCTCTGCCTGGCCTTGAGGCAACATCCCTTGGACTCTAAGGCCCCTGGTCCTTTCCTAGGGGTATCCTATCCTTCTACGAGATGCTGGTCACAGGCTCACTTAGGTGCTGTGGGACCGAGCAGGGCGTTCTTCTTCTGTTCTCCTGTGTAATGGGAACCCGATGATGTTTTTAAATGGAACATCCCACCCTTACTGCTCCCTGAGAGCTGTCTAATTATATTTAGTGGTATTTTCCTAGTGTGGTGGAGCAACAAGGTGCTAACCAGAGGCCCAAGATGTCCTTGTTCACAGCTTCTACTTTCCACCTGCCTGGACTGAGCAGCAAGAAGGTGCTTTGTTGGCAGGCCAGGAAGAGGCAGCACCAGCCTGTGCACTCCATGAGTGCTGATTCCTTTTCTTTCCTCTCGAACTCTTGGATTTGGGCTGTCTGGTTCCTGACTGGCTCTTCCTCTCAGACTCACTGTCACCTGGGAATGATTCTGATTTTCATCCTTGTCACCTGGGAACCCTGATTCTGATTTTCATCCTATCAACCCTGAGACTTCCCAGCAGCCTCTCCTGCCTTTGGCGGGAAACGAGGATGGTGTTGCAGGAGCATTCCCAGGAACAAACTGTGAAGGGTTAGACTGAGGAGGAAAACCACCATAGAGAGCAGGTGGGATTAGAGCTAGGCTGGGCACTTTCCTAAAGATGCATTTCTCTGTAGAGGGCACAAGCTAGCCTGGAGTTTCCTTAAAACCAACCATCCCAGAACTGACTCAGGAGAGGGGATTTTTCTTAGGGCTGGGGCCTGGTGGCATATCACCCCCTTCAGGAGCAGATACCCTGGAGGCCTGATCCAGCTGCAGCACCCACTGTCCACAGCAGAAAGAGCTCTAGTTTTCTGAGAGTCTGAAGATAGAAAGGAGCTTGGGTGGGGCCAGGGCCCAGTGTTTGACCACATGACAAGTGGGCATGTGGATGAGTTTGGGAATCTATTGATTCTGACTTGGGTTATTACTCAGGGGTGTATCTTCATCTTTAGTGGTGTTTATGGGGTGGGTATTAGTGGGGGCAAAGACATTGGGAATTTCCCATCCAAAATGAGGTGACACCGTTAGATAGCCAAATTTAACATCTTGGAATTTAGAAGAGCGAGCTAGTATTAACTCAGAAGTTCTCAGGGTCCAACGCCCGGGCTTTCTGTGTTTGTCTGTGTCTTAGGGGCTTTCTGTTCTGGGTAGGAGGGGGTTGTTAGGAAGAGGAAAACTCAGGTTTTCCACCAGGTACCGTTTTCCTCACTGTCTCCAAACCTTAACAAAACCACCAACAGTTTCACTCGGAGCCCATCTCTCTTTGTCTTTCCATAGTGGTAGAGAACAGACAGTCTCCCGGGAGTGAGTAATGGCTACAGCACAGACTCGGCAGTTGGCTAGAGATAAAGATCAATTCCAGAATTGGGAGGAAAGAGTATGTTTCAACTACATTCTGTCTTAGGCTAGGATACGAATTTCCAATTTGGAGACTCTGGTCACGGTGACTTTTAGTATCTCCCCTGCCCTGTTTGCTTGTTCCCGGAGTTTTTTCATCGCCCTCTATCTACTCTTTCTCTATCCTGGAGATCCTCTCTGTCTGAGAATGAAACTCACCCACTGTTTGCATTCTCATCCCTGTCTACCGTGTGCTTGCTTTCTAATTTCTCTTGAAATCTTGATCAGAAGGAACCCGAGTGAGGTAGCAAAGACACCTTTATACATCCCCAAGCTGCCAGGATGATGAGGAGGTTGACTCTCCTCCTTGTAGAGTCCCATACTCTGACTCTGGGGAGAAAAGAGCAGACGACATTTGGCAGCACTATGAAGATGAGTTTTACTTTCATATTTTTTTTGTGTATGTCTGTGTTTTTTCTCTCTTGTTTTTTTTTTTTATTTTTGAGAGTATAAAATAACTTTTTGAAGGCTACAATATCTCTCTCAGAGAAGCTAGCTAAATTTCAGGACCCTGTCAGAAAGTAGAATTGGTTTTTCTTCTTAGAATTTGTTTCTTCTAAGGCTGCCCAGATGCAGGACTGTCTTACTTGGCAGCTTAGACGGATGGACTTGGTACCAGCTGCTACCAGCTGCCTTTTCTGTATAATGTGACTCTGATGGCTGGAGTAGCAAAGCAGACACAGGATGCTGCAAAAATACAATGCATTTAATTGGATGCTCTCAGCTACGTTTACTTCTCAGGGAACTGTCACATGTGAATGTTCTTTTCTTTGCTCTTGGGTGCTGTGGAGGAGAGTGCTCAGAGAGTCATAACAAGGGCCATGCGCCGGTGCTTCCTTAATATATTTAGGGCAATTATGCACATACTTTTGGAAAATACCTTGGGAGTGGGCTTGCTTTGAATCCATGTGAATCATATAATTAGCTTATAGACAGAAAATATATACTGTTTTAATTTTTCCAGCTTGACTAAGGATTGCTTTGGGAATTGTGTGTAGTGTTTTATAAAAACAGCTCCTTTTAATTATATTTATTTACTTAATGAATCATACAGACAGTAGGTAAGTGGCATTTTGAGATAGCCTACAGAGCTGCCCCAAAGCCTCATATTTGTTCTGTGTCATATAATTCATACTGGAATTTCATAGCTTGTCTTACCTTACGTTTGCAGGGAGCCCATTGATGTTTTTTTCAAAAATATTTATTTATTCATTATGTATACAGTATTCTGTCCACATACATGCCTACAGGCCAGAAGAGGGCACCAGACTGAACTATGGATGGTTGTGAGCCACCATGTGGTTGCTGGGAACCGAACCCAGGACCTCTGGAAGAGCAGACAGTGCTCCTGACCGCTGAGCCATCTCTCCAGCCCCGTCCATTGATGCTTTACACACCTGTTAAGAAACCATACTGGGTCTCAATTTTGAAATGCTGGGCTAGCACTCCACCCACGGAGCTACATCCCTGGCCTGGGACTCAATTCTGGATCTTCCGGAATTGTGTCTTGTGGTCTTCACAAGCGCACTGGGAAAAGTCATACAGTAGAGCCCCGGCAGCCACGCTCGAATCCTTGCTCTGATGCTCAGTGGATGTGCGACTTTGACGGAGCCACTTTGTCTCTCTCCCCTTGGTTGCTCCGACAGTAAGAGGCAATGAACTTGGCTCTGCTTTGGAATCTGTAATGTGTAGAGCTGAGGCTTCCACAGAATAGGACGCCCATGCCTCGGAGGTTAAGAGGGAGGCCCGAGGAGGCTAGAGTCAGTCAAGTAGTAAGCTTATCTGACAGCTACTTTTCATAGAATCCAGACAGACTATCATCTGGAAGCAGCTCCCCCAATCCTCCCCCTCCCCCGTACCTGCCCTCTCTTCCCCTCCCATACTTTCTAGTATATAATTTTCTTATTGTATCGATTTTCTTTTTCTTTCCACTAGAAAGGAGGTTCTCAGAGGGATAGATTCTATTTACGTGGCAGTCTTATAGAAAGGGGGTCCTTTCACTCTGCAGATCACACCAGGAATCTTTAATTATGCAAACGTAGGACCCCTTGGAGAAGGAGAGCATGTGGGGTGTGGAAGAACGGGAGTAATTTGCCAAGGGAACCTGGGGCTCTCTGGGAGTCAAGGAACGACAGCTCAATTCATCTTCCCGAGGTTTGAAGTTGGGCTGGACATTAGAGTCTCCCAGGGGCCTGGGTGTGGGCTCAGAGCTTAGGAAATATGGTGAGGTCATTGTGTTGGGGAGGGGAAGGACTCAAGCTTTTGACTTGGTGAAATCAAGTCCTGGCCCTCTTAACATCCTTGTGCTTTGAGAACAGTGACTGGCCTAGTGGCATGCTCAACCAGTGTCCTGGGCATCCTGACTGCCATGAACTGCGGTCCTGCTTCAGGCAGCGGGCAGGGAAGGTACAGGTGAGAAGGAACAGTTGGCCAGATCCTATGCTTTCTTCTTGTTGCTTTTCTTTCTCGAGATAGGCTTAAGGATTTTGGGGGTTTGGGGGAAAATGGTGCCGAGTGGGTAAAGCAGCTTCAGAAAGGGATTGATTATTGTGTTTTCTGCTATAAGAAGGTAAAAGGGTTTCAGTAACTAATATGTAACATACTTTACGTGACCATATTTGCAGCTCAAGATACGCAGATATAGCTCGTGCTATGGCACCCCCTCATGTAGAGCATTCTGTCTTTGGGTTTCCAAGTGTCTTCTTTCAATTTATGGCAGTTTAGTGCCTTGAAAATCAGAAGCGTCCATGTTCCTCCTCCCAAGTCATCACAGAGCTCAACACAAAGCTCTCCAGTTCTTTTAAAATGGGGAACAAATATAACTCCTATTTTCAGTTTGCCTCAACTGTTGCTGTGTTTCTCCAACTCTCAATTCTACAGCAGAGCTTTGTGTCCACACATGTAGTTCTGCAGTGGGACTCGCAATGGCTGGTCACTGTTGCTTAAAATGAATGAACTAAGAAAAAGTACAAACGTCCTTTAAAATCTGTGTGTGTGTGTGTGTGTGTGTGTGTGTGTGTGTGTGTGTGTGTGTGTGTGTGTTGGTGCCAAAAATTGAACCTAGGGCCTTATACTTAACCTAGCAAGTGTCCTTTCATGGATGGTATACTTCAGATCATGCTTTATGATAGGAATGATTCAGGACTCCCTTTTCTAAATTGTCTGTGGAACTGCTTTCTACTGAGGTGAGCATGTGTTGCTCTGCTGACTTGGGAGGGTGGGGCTATCTTAAAAATACAAATGCTTAGTGAAGCAGTGGAGGCTTACCCCTTTAATCCCATGACTTGGGAGGCAGAGAGAGGAGGGCCTCGGGGCTCTGAGTTTGAGGCCTGCCTGTTCCACAGGTCTACAGAGTGAGTCCCAGGACAGTCAGGGCTACATAGAGAAACCCTGTCTTGAACCCCCCCCCCAAAAGAGTACAAATGTTTAAAAACTACCCCCCTCATCCATTTGAGTTCATGATTTGTGTCTGACAGGCATGAGAGAGGTTAGTGGAAACTATTATCTTCCTCTCTGTATCTGCATCTCTTTGCTATTTTGATGCACATAAAGGAGGGTTGAGGGAGGGAGAGAAGAAGAAGAGGAAGAAGAAGAGGAAGAAGAAGAAGAAGAAGAAGAAGAAGAAGAAGAAGAAGAAGAAGA
>CABHPQ010000489.1:27716-42002 GCA_902168405.1 Peromyscus aztecus
AGAGAGAGAGAGAGAGAGAGAGAGAGAGAGAGAGAGAGAGAGAATGAATATTAGTTACTGACTCTCAGTCTTCTTAAAACTGCTGGCCCCGGAGAAAGGTCATGCCTCTTGTGGAAAATAACCATGACAGATCTGACTGAATGAGAGAGCAGCTATCAGCGATGACACCAGCCACTTAGCAGCCAGCAGAGCAGGAACGCGGTGCAGGTGGTGGGGAGAGTTAGAAGCGAGGCCTGGTAGAGTTAGGGGCTTCAGTTCCTCCCCAACTACACTGACTTCTCAGGGTCCAAGTGCACGTCAGGGCCTCACTCCCAACTCTGCCCGTCCCACTCTTGCTTAGAGGATATCTGACCTTTTCAAAATTCAACTCTCAGAGAGAGAAGGCAACGGTGCAGAAACTTAACCGCCTGCACAGACTCAATCGCTCCAAAATAACCGGGTTTGGGTTCGCTCCTTGGGTGGCAGAGGTTCAGCTAAACAAAGTGTGTGTGTGTGTGTGTGTGTGTGTGTGTGTGTGTGTGAGAGAGAGAGAGAGAGAGAGAGACAGAGACAGAGAGAGAGAGAGAGACAGAGAGACACAGAGAGACACAGAGAGACAGAGACAGAGAGAGGCTGACCAAGGGTTCTCCAAGAAGGAGTGGTATTGAGGAAGAGGTGAAAGGGCAAGGTTTAGCCTCTGCATTTCTGGGATATTCTTTAAACTTCTCCTCACTGAAGCAGAGAGCAGGATAGTGGTATGGACTGATTGTGTGCTCTCCTCCCCAAAGGTGATGATGTCAGATGATGTCAGAGGTGGGGCTTTGAGAGGTGATTAAGTCATGATAATGGAATACTTGTGATCTGAATTAGTGCCCTTATGAAGAGGCCTGAAGGAGCATGTTCATGCTTACGTGTGAACACAGGAGAAGGCTGTCCCTGGACCAGAAACTAGGTCTTCAGCAGATCCTAAGTGTGCAGGGAACTTGATCTTGGACTTTTCAACCTCTAAGACTGTGAGAAATAATTTTTTTTTGTATGTGTATAAGCCACCTAGTTAGTGGCATTTTGTTATGGCAGCCTCAGCAGATGAAGATCAATAGTGTATCATCAGGTAGAAGGGGGAATCTCTTTCTTTTCTTTGCTCATAATGTCTGTGTTTATTTCTCATTGTAAAACTTCTCAGTGAATGGAATCTGGTTGCAGTATGTGGCCTTCATCAGCAGAGCTTTATTAAATATACAAAACCTGACTCTTTGTGCCTGTCCTTTATACATCTCAGAGCTTATATGTGCCTGGAGCCTCCCCTTTTGTGAAAAACCAGACACTAAATAATAAACAAAAAAGATTTATTTTATTTACGGGTAAGTGTATCTGTTGGGTGATGGTGCTCTGCATGCTGTGAATGTATTGTTCCCAATTGGTTGATAAATAAAGTGCTGATTGGCCAGTAGCCAGGCAGGAAGTATAGGAGGGATAAATGGACAAGGAGAATTCTGGGAAGAGGAAGGCTGAGTCAGGAGTTGCACCAGACACAGAGGATGCAAGATGTGAAGGCAGAACTGAGAAAAGGTATCAAGCCACGTGGCTAAACATAAATAAAAATTATGGGTTAATTTAAGTATAAGAGCTAGTCAATAACAAGCCTGAACTAATGGCCAAGCAATTTTAATTAATATAAGCTTCTGAGTGATTTTTTTTTTTTTGGTTTTTCGAGACAGGGTTTCTCTGCGTAGCTTTGCGCCTTTCCTGGATCTCACTTGGTAGCCCAGGCTGGCCTCGAACTCACAGAGATCCACCTGGCTCTGCCTCCCGAGTGCTGGGATTAAAGGTGTGTGCCACCACGCCCGGCCTGAGTGATTATTTTATAAGCAACTGCAGGGTCTGTGGGGCTGGGCAGGACCAGAGAAAATTTCAGCTACATGTATCTCCCTCCCTCTCCCGGCTTCCTCTCTCCCCCTCCCTTTCTGTGCATGTGTGTGCATACATGTGTGCCTGTAAAGGTCTGAAAATGGTGTCAGAGCCCCCAGAGCTCGAGCTACAGGTAGCTGTGGACCACCTAACATGGGTGCTGGGAACTGAACTCTGGTCCCCTTGAAGAGCAGCAAGTGCTCTTAACCCCTGAGCCATCTCCCCAGCCCTCAAATGCCCACCTCCTCAGGGCTACATCTTTAAGGACCAAATTAAAGAGAAACTATGCTTGTTGTCATTGTTGAATACATACTGTATTTAACTTTTTTAAATCCCAGAGAAGTGAAATGCAACATCCATTTGAGTTTATGTAACATCCAAAGACTGACAACTCAGAATTTCCTAATTAAAGTCATTTTTTAAGGCACTCTGCAGAGCCAGCTTTCATCTCTTCCTTTGTGGCATTATTCTTCAAACTGCAGCAGAATACCTGGCTTCTCTGTCTTCGGTGACACACATACATGCTCATGCTCTTAGCCTCCACTTCTGTCCTCGACAACACCAAAAACAACACGATTTTAAGGGAGGAAAATACATTTAGGGGGAAGCAAGGAGAGAGCAAAGAGGACATGTACACATAAATTAACTGATAGGCCAGTAGCTGAAAAGAGAAGGAGCAGAAAGGAAATGGAACAGGGTGGGGTAGACCAGATGGCTGGTGGCCGGTGAAAAAATAGGCTGCATTTCCCAATGAGGTTTAAATTAATCTAGCTGGTTCCTTTTTAATTTTTTTTATTTTTAAAGATGGGGCCAATGAAAGGGAGGTATTTCAAAATTATGGGATGTGGATGTAGGTAAGTGTGCTTGCTTATGCTCACGTACTTATGAGCTGACTTTAGAGATACATATGGGGGAGGGGAGGCTCTAAAATGCCCTCCTGAGAAAAAAATAATCTCTCTTACTGGCCCACTTCTGCACCTGAAATTCCTAGCATTCAAGCTATTCCTTCAGATTAAGGCATTGTCTATAGCCCCAATTAAAAGGTAAATGTCACCTAAGAAGTGTAACACTCAACTCTTTAGCACCCACTGACTGAACTGTTACCTATCAGAGAGCAGGACCCTGAGAGATGGGACTTGGTGCAGGACAGTCTGATTAAATGGGGCAAGAAGGCATGGTGCTATGAATGCAGGAGAAGTCTACTTGCTCTGGGAACCTGCTTAGATGCTGGAGGGGGGTGGGTAGGAAAATGAACTCTTACTATGATGGGATACTGTATTATGCATACAACATACACACTCTCTCTAACACATCCAACAGTTCCTAGGCAGTACATCATTCTGCATGGAGCACTACTCTGGAGTTCACTTGGGCCCTTGAGGAAAGGAGCACAGTGAATCCACTGAGTGCAAGACAGCACAAGTTCTTGATCGTTTTCAGGTAAAGGTCTATACTGTAAAGTTGAAGTTCAGCATCTCCATAGATGCATGTTTAGATGAAGGCAGTACACACACACACACACACACACACACACACACACACACCCCTTCACTTATATTCATTGTTTGAGGACTTGTTTGTCAACATGAGGGGTGAGAAGTCTCCTCTAGTCATCTATGATATGGATGCCAGAGTGGGGGTTGCTGTCAGGTCATTGGGTAAAGGACATCCTGTTATGGATGACCCTTTCCTGTTACCAGTGGGCCCTCAGGTAATTCATGTTGCACTGCAGAAACAGCCAACCCTTGGGTTATAAAGACTGAAATGAGCTTTGCCTTAAAATTAGGATGCTGAGACGGGAATAGCCATGTAACCTTCAAACTCTTGGAGGGAGGCATGTGGGGTGGGGATGTGCAGATGGAGGGTGAACATGGGCAAGGGACAAGCTTTTGCTTCTAGAGAGGCAAGTGCAGACATCAGCTTCAGGAGTCACTCTTAGGACCAATCACCTCTTTGGGTCTGTTCAGGTTGATGGTGCCAATGGAGGAAGGTTTAGTGAGGAAAAGAGATTGGAGGAATGGGGACTCCAGAAGAAGCTTGTGAACCAAAGGAGGAGGGGATCTTGGAGGTGGATGGGGATGTAGAAGGTTTTTTTTTCTCTTTTATCAACTGCATTTACAAGTTAGAATCATCTGGGTTACTAAAAAGACCTCCGCTGCCAACTCTTTGGAGATTCTGCTATGGATACACTGAGATGGAAACCAGGCATGTGGTTTCAAGCTCCTGACGTTGATTCTAATGTGCATCTGGTGCCAAGCATTCTGCCCCAAAGCAGAATGAGAAGTCCAGTCTTAACAGTCAGGCTGGAGTCAGCTGGTCGGTCTTGCACACATTTTTGAAGATGTGGAAGAGAAAATAGTGCAAAAGCAGGGGTTGGAAGACTCCAGGTTCTGCCTGGATACTGGGCCTGTGCTGATTTGCGTGGCTGGTAGTTTCTGATCCCATTTTTGGTTGAAAATCTGTCTGGGGTAGAAGTACTTGGGACTAGGGAGAAGAATTTCCCTCTTTTTTTTTTGTGGCTTCAAAGAGGAATCATTTACTGTGCTCTGTGGGGGCCAACAAGACAAATTTGGGGCTAACGTCTGAAAGATGGAAGTAGATTTTCTGATGTATAATAAATACAGATCCCATAAACAAACAAACAAACAAACAATAAATTAGTGAGTATGCCAATAAATAAAACAATCAATAAAACAACATATACACTTTTGCCCTGGTGGGGGAAGTTCTGCTCTCATTCCACTGATCCTGGTGATACAAATGCTGCTCTTGGTCATCTGAAGGCACCAAGCCTGTCCATGGTAGGGCAAACCGTTGTCTTCCAAAGACCTTAGAGAAACCTCAGGGGATGGTTGACATTGGCTATCCACATAGAGAAGAGAGAGGAGAAGGGGAGATATATATTCTCCATTTCCCACCCGAAAGTGTGGGGTGAGGCAGGCTTGGGAGCCAGGGCTGGGCCATGAGGGGTCTCTTCAGTCCAGGATGACCAGCCTTGTCCTTGGGAGGCTTCACGTGGAGGGAGGGGATGAGCTGGAGGTGTGGGTGAACTCAATCTTTCCACACACAGAACGCTGCAGGCACAAGGTTCGCTTCAACAAAGCTCCTCCGTGAGCCAACCAGCTGGCCTGGCTGGACGCGCGCACGCGTGGTGGGGCTAGGAGGTACTGGTCACAGGATGGGAGGGTGGCGTGGAGACAGGCAAGATGGCACTCTTTTAAAATAGGAAATCAGCTGTCCAGGGCGTCAGCTCCTAGAGCCACCAGTCAGCGCTCATCTCCTCCTCCTCCTCCTCAGTGTCTTGCCGTGTGGCTCTGCTTGCTGGGCTTGCTTTGTCCTACTGGGAGACCTGCATGTGGACACGGAAACATGCAAACAGTGTGCATTAAGACAGTGGCCACCGAAACACCATTCCTTAAAAGCAGATGTTCACAACTGAAGCTTCGTAAGAAGATTTTCAAAGGGATAATAGCTTACATTTTGTGCAAAGGTTTGAGCATCTTGTACATTTCTCTACAAAGGAGGTCGGTAACTCTCATCTCTTTTTTAAAAGATTAAAAACTAGAACAATATGAAGGGATTCCAAATCACTTGTGTTTGGTTCATTAGGAAAGCACAAAAGGATGCTACAGAAATGGGTGGAAATTCACACACTGCTCCTTAGTGTTCCTGGCACAGAGATTTGCAGAAACTGGACTGCCTGGAGCCCCTAGTGTGACCAGGATTTCTGTCACTGACCCATGCCAATATTGCCAGAGCATCCTTCTTTACTGTGTCTATATCATTCAACTTGAAGCTGTCAGTCAAATTTCCTTTAGAAAGAAAATACATAGCAGGTTTTTTTTTTTTGGTGGGTACTTGTATATACTGCTTTATGTAACAGCTGAAGTCCTAAGGAAGTGGGTGAACCCAATTTTAAAAATAAAACAAAAAGCATTTTTGAATGCATGAAGGGAGTGATTCTGAGATAAAATTAAATGTGAATCATTTTCTTTCCTGAATTTTTTGTTTGGTGTGTGTGTGTGTGTGTGTGTGTGTACATGTACATATGTGGGAGTGCATATGTTTATACATGTGAGTATGTGTGTTGTACATGTGTGGATGCATATGCATGTGTGTATGTGTGTGCATGTTAAGTGCAGAGGCTGGAGGTCGATTGTGGGTGTCTCTCAGTAGTTTTACACCTTTTTTTTTTTTTTTTTTTGGTTTTTCAAGACAGGGTTTCTCCATGTAACAGCCCTGGCTGTCTTAGGTCTCACTCTGTAGACCAGGCTGGCCTTGAACTCACAGAGATCCACCTGCCTCTGCCTCCTGAAGTGCTGGGATTAAAGGTGTGCACCACCACCGCCTGGCTTACATCTTATTTTTTTTTTTGAGACAGAATCTCTCTCTGAGCCTGGAGCTCACTAGTCTAACTAAACTAGTCAGCAAGCTAGTCAGTGATCTTCCTCTCTGCCATGCCCCTCCAACACTGGGGTGATAGATGCATGCTGCCATGTCTGGGTTTTAGGTGGGTGTTTGGGACTGGATATGAAGTCCTCACACTTGTGCGCCAAGTGTGTTACCCAGCGAGCATCTCCCCAGCCACTTGTCTAGACTTTGTGTGTGTTGGACTTGCTTCCAGTATTGCTGTAGCAAAATGTTTTTATGATTTCATATTAAGTAACATCAGTGCCTTTTCTGATTATATATATATATATATATATATATATATACATATACATAATACATACACACACACACACACACACACACACACACACACACACACACGGCTTCAGTTTTAGGAGGAAAAATCCAAAACGTTTATGTAGATGGTTAAATAAACTTGTCTTGATGCTCTAAAATTAGAAGATAAACCCATTTCACATACAAGCAGGGACTTGGCCGATGATATGTTTTAGAAAACACCCCTCTGTGAACCCTGTTCACCAGAATAGCAGCCATACTCTTTGGCATCTGTAAATGCCAGTTCCCATTTCTGCAGGATTGTGATTAGTCGGAATGGGTCAGAGGTCCTGATTATGCCAGCCCTTGATACCTGGCATGGCAGAGAAGAACAAGTGTGGTGAGAGAGGGGAGGAGGCTGGGGACAAGGTCAGCATATGCGAACAGAGGCCTAAGCTGAACTCACAGTCTCCTTGATGTTCATATCACAGAGCACATCACACAGATGCTCATGAACAAAAGTCACATCACGAAGAAGACTGTCTTAATAATCATGTTCTATATTATTTATTGATATCAGTCCTTATATCGTTAACATATTAATTCTATTATATGTGTTATATAATAGCAATGCTTTAGACAGCATAATTTTCATATAGAAAATATTTTCACTGTGTGGCTTACTTTTGTCTATTAGTTTTCCTAAGGCAAGACACAAGCAACCCAGAACTATCTGGTAAGTGTGCTCTCATAAGCTCAAACTCTTTGTAGGGTGCATATGGCACTGAGAAGTGGCCTCCTTCTTGTGTCACAGGTAAATAAGTGAAGGTCAGTATGACATCAATACAAAACCAGGCCTCAGGAACTCAGTCCCCTGTATCAATGAATAACATGTTTGGTATAGAGAGAGCTGGGTAGAAATATCTACTTTACTAAAGGCAAAAAGACAAGATCATTTTTTTTCCTGTAGAAAGCTCATAATTAAACTGACTTTAAAGCTGTTTATTCTTTTACACAAAATGTCCTGTTTCCCTTTTCATGAATGTACTCAGAGAAGGAATCCTTTGATTTTGTTAGTGGCTCTTGGGACTAGGAATATTTTGACTGTTTAAGAAGATCCATGGAATTCTTTTTTATTTTATTTTATTTTATTTTATTTTATTTTATTTTATTTTATTTTATTTTATTTTATTTTCTTGAGACAGGGTTTGGTTTCTCTGTGTAGCTTTGAAGCCTGTCCTGGAACTCACTTTATAGATCAGGCTGGCCTTGAGCTCAAGAGATCCGCCTGCTTCTGGCTCCTGAGTGCTGGGACTAAAGGCGTGCGCCGCCACCACCACCTGGCAAGATCCATGGAATTCTTCAGGTGAGAAAGTTCTTAGTTTTCTGCTGTGTGTGTGCCTGTGTGCATGTACACACATATGTACAAGCATAAGGAGGTAGGTGTGGAAGTGTCTCTATCTCCGTTCATCTGATATGCACGTGCATGGCCTTTTTTCTCTAATTAATTAGAAGTAATAGCTTTCTCTAGTTTCTGGTATGTGAAGCAGTGAAGTGGGTAATAATTGAATTGGTTGTCTTGCCCCCAAAACCCGGTTTAATGAAATAGTTCGCAGCCTGAAGTGCGCGTATTATCTTTCCTGCTATTTTTACAATTAACATTTCATTGGATCACGTCTGTGTGTCTAGTTGGTTTTCAGGGTGGGGGCGAAGGGGCTTATAGCAGATGGAGAGAGAACTCAAGTGCTGGAGTGTGTGCTGATGGGGCCACAGGGTATCTGTGCCTTTCTTTAAAACAGTGTGCTTGAGAAGTCTTGTCCTGTCACTTTATCTACCCTTAGGGACTAGACAGGGGTCATACCAGTCCCTCTAAGGAGGTAGACTGGTTGATGCATCCATTGGGTAGAGAGATGACTCTTGAGGCACTTTGCAAGGTCCTGGGCTACCTCACAATGTATGACCCAATGGGAAAATGAGTGCCTCCTACAGCTTCCTATGAGCACTGTCCTGCTGAGGGCAAAGATTCTGTTTTGCCCAGTAGGTAGGAGATACTTGTAGAAAGACGTGCTAGAAGAATGAGCATTTGGAGACCTCCTATGATACCTTCCCTGCTTTGCTCTTCTGTGTGGAAAGCAGAGAATTAGAGGTAGGTGTGAAGTGGGGCAGAGAGGAAGGGGGCAAGCCAGGCACCAAGGCAAACACCAAGAAGGCTTGCTCTTACAGGGACATGCAAGCGCACAGGCCCACGAGTGAGCACCTTCTTAAAATCTAGATGTCCTCGTGCCTTGCTTAGCTCACCTTCACCCTGGGCCTGGCAACTAGCAAAACATCCTGCCCTCCTTTTTATGTCCTCCTTGCACCAGTAATGCTGGCCCTTAGCCAGGCCTCAGCTGGCCCCAGATTCAAAGACACTACCATTTAAATATCTCACAGCACTGTCCCCACTGTCCGTATCCCTCACAATCCCGCGTGGCACCGGGCCCTGCTTGTGTCCTGGTTCTTTCTTCTGCACTGTGCAGTTCATGACACATGTATCTTCCCTACCTGGGGATTTCTGAACCAGCACTCAGCTGTTTTAAAGATCAACCCACATTTTCTAGGTAAGCTGAAGAAAACGTGGGCCTGGAGGCCAAAGAGACTCCATGCTTGGCCACGTATCCCGCTGCCTAGAGGCCTGGGTCCATATTTGTCTTGGAAAGAAGAGTTGGGTAGGTTCTCTCAGGGAGCATCCTTCAGCCCAGCTGGGAGAACGGAATGATTTGAGGCATGGGCGAGGGACTGAGGCGGGCTCAAAGAAAACTATGTAGCTGGTCCAAGAGAGACTGTAGAGAACGGGGTTACTATAGGCAGATGTAGAGAGAAGCCACAAGCACTCATACCTCTGCCACTGTGAGATAGCCTAGGGTTTATTGTGTGTGTACAGGGTGAGGGGAAGTACCTCCACCACTGTGAGATAGCCTGGGGTTTATTGTGTGTGTACAGGGTGAGAGGAAGTACCTCCACCACTGTGAGATAGCCTGGGGTTTGAGGGTGAGGGGAAGTGCTTCCTTATTTTATCTGCTTCAAGATGACAGATCTTGCAAACTGTAAGGTCTTAGCCAAAACTGTAGGGACAGACAGGCCAGTAGAGACCCACGCAAAGATTTGGATATATATATATATATTCCCCTCTGTGTCTGCTATGTGAGCACAAAATGAGGAAAATGCAGCTGTTCTGGGATGCCTTTTGTGGCCATTTCAACCCAGCAAGATGTGCTGGGATTTTCCATCTGGCCCTGTCCTACACGTAGCCACTTGTCCCCTCCTAAAGGCCTCTTGGAATTTTAGCTACCTACAGGATTGTGTGGCATTCTCCTGTTTTTCTTTTCTGCCTCTGCCTGGGTGTAGGCCTCTCTCAGCCAAGTGGCTAATGCTGGGGAAAGCGGAGAGATCCCCAACCTTCTCAGAGATCAGGCCTTACTTCACGGGGACTGAAAGAGGTTTTGGATTTCCAAGTTGGTGGATCCTGAAGGTCCACTAACCAGCTCCAGCCCAGTGTGTCTACTGATCCGACCATGTCTTATGTCAGGCAATGCTTAGTTGGGATATTCTGGAGTGTGTCAGAGATCATACCAATGTCTACTGAGCTAGTGATTGGCTCTGTTATAGGAAAGCGTATGGTTGACCTGGGGATCCATGACACCTCATCTCCCCACAGGAATCTCTCTAGAAGTGCTTGGGAACAGTCAGATAACCTTGGCTGTCACTGACCTGCCAGCTCTCTGGGAAGCCTTCTAGAGGGAGATGTCCTACCAGGGAAATGGGGACCAGATGTACTCAAGATCTCAAAAGAAATTAATGGCAGTAAGACTCTGGGGTAAAAATATCTGTGTGCTTGCTCACTGAGCTTTTTCACTCAGCTCCTGTTCTATCTAAGGATCATTTGGGCTTAATTATAGAGTTCAGGCATTCATTGGGCTTTTTGATTAATTTTCTTTTCAGCCTGGAAAGTGTGTGAGTGTGGTAGGTCTTTGTCCGTGTGTGTGTGCATGCATGTATGGGTGTATGTGCGTGCGTTTCTATCTTTCTTTGCAACTCAGTTGGGAGCTGGCTCTGGTGATGTTTAATTGTGCCCTCCGCTCTTAACAAGAACGTTCCATGTGCCAAGAAGGCCTTGGAAAGCCATTGTTTCCGCTGCCTCCGCCCCATGGGCTGCTCCTGCGCGTGCATTGAGGGACCGCGGGTGGCAGGGCAGTGCTCAGCTGGGACCTCAGCTGTAGGATGCTTGCTTCCTGCCTGTCTTTGTACTTGTGGTGTTTAAGGGATTCAGAGACCAGGGAAACAGCTTTCCTACTCCATTAATTACAAGTGACAGCCACCTCCCCCACACCACCGTCCCTGACAGGCATTTTTCTGGGCCAACCTCCCTGGGGATTACAAGGCTCTTTGAGGAAGAAAACAGCTTTCATTCCCTCATTTTTAATGACTCCACTTGGTAGGTAGGGGGGACTACATGACTGTGCAGGTGACAGTGACCTGCCTTCTCCTTTTCTTTTTCTCCTTTGTGCTAAGGGGTAAACTAAGGGATAGCACCATGCAGAGGGAGAAAATGGGAGTTGGAGCCAAAAGGCCCAGCTTGAATCCCGTCTCTTGTCATTTTTCCTGTCTGTGTGCCTGTGGGTACATCATCTAACCTCTTTGGTCTCAATCTGCTATTTGTAAAATGTGGACAATAACACCACCACCACCACCACCACCACCACCACCACCACCACCACCATCACCATCAAATGACAATTCTTAGAAGATGCACTGTGGACAAGAAAATGCAATGTGGAAACTTTTATAAAACCTTTTAGAAATCATTGCTGCTTTATTTTACTATGCAGAGTTGTTTCTTAGACCGTGACTTTGGCCTTTGAGGTATTCGTTGTGGGGCAGGGGGGAGGGAGGGAGATCCAAAATGATTCATTAGGAGGAAGGCAGAAAGGGGACCAGCCTGCAGCCTCCCATGTGTTGTGGACTACAGCAATGACCTGAGGATGTGGTAGGCATGTGGCAGAGAACAAAGATTAAGGGTTCAATATCAAAACAGCTGTCACAGAAAGCAATCTGGAATATTCATTTTTCGATATTATAATGAAAAGGGTTCTGGACCTAATTGTTTCTAATTTCTAGGCTAATTGATTTGAGGGTGAATGATTCTGGGACAATGACAGTGTTTCTGGCTGGAGACACGGGAAGACCCCAGGTCTCAGGTAATGTGCCTGTGTTGTAAGCTGAGGTCTGGGAGACTCAGGCCTGTGCTGATTAGGTTTGTGATCCTGAATAGATGACCTAATTTAAATGGGCCTCAATTTCCTTGGAGATCACAGACTAGAAGATCTCAAAGGTGACCTCATTTAAGGATTCAAGATCTGATGAAATGTTCTTTCAGATACAGGAGTTTAAAACTGTTGTGCCACTAAGAAACTATGAACCTATACAGAATCCAAATACAGTTTAGAGACCACCCAACTCACACCAAAGGCTCAGAATGAGCCCCCTTTGAAACTGATGTCGTCTGGTGTCAGACCACCCACTCTCAAGGGAATGCAGGCTGATGGGGAGATGCACGTGACCCCAACAGAGATAGCAAGGTTAATTCTCTCCTGTAAGAGAGCCCTTTGCTTGGCAATATCCTGACTAAGTTAAAAGGTGATGATCCACAGACAGCAAGAAAGGGGGTCATCTCCTTGTAAAACAATGATAACTTTGACATCACTGACTACTGGGCAATGGAGGGTTCTGCCAGACTGACTTCAGAACCGAAAGAGAGTTTACAGAGTAACAAATGACAATGGTAATGCATATTTGCATAGAGCTTTTACCTTTTATAAACCCTTTTTCATATATTTTTTTCTCAATTTTTATTACATCATTCCCCAGGAAACCATCTCGGGGTAATTTATTTTAAAAATCTGAAGTGATTCTTTTTAAGGAGGAATAAGTCTAGGTAAGCATGCTGCACCTTGCTTTGTAAGTCTAGACAGGTCTTTGAAAAGCTATATTTTATGTAAATATAATTGTGTGAGTCATATCTTAATGTGCTAGGGACATTTAAAGACTGAAACCTGGCATAGGATTTTTAATATAAACTCTTTCTTATTCATCTGTTGTTACAATTTTAGATGTAAAAGAAAAATCAGGTTTTCTTAAAGTGGGGCGGCGGCATGGCTTGGATTCAAGATCAGCATCCACTGCCCCAAATCTCATAAAAGTGGCACCCAATTCAGTGAGGTAGAGGTTGGGGCTTCTTATGTCAGCATGGAAAATAAGCAGCTTTACTCTTCAGCCTGTAGCTCTCTGAGGTCAGCTTTGCCATAAAAAAGTGGGGAGGAATGAGAAAGGGACAGGGAAATCCCAAAGTAACAGCTGCATCATTTCTAAATAGAGTCTTTGCAACTCACCGATGGGCACTCATGTGCTGTTATAAATGACTTGTCATCAATAACTAGTCTAGGAGAGAGAAGCTGATGGCTGGGGTGTGAAGTTAGTGCTATATAATTCTGAGTAGCATCCTCTGGGACCAGAGCACCAGAGAAATTAGACTACAGTGTACTTTCAACAAAAGCAATGAACAAGCCCTCCTGATTCACAGTCTCTGTCCCCAAACTCTGGTAGATTTGGAGTCAATGACAGGATCTATATAATGTCTCTAGACTTAGGATCTCTTACCTCTGAAATTAGGACTGCAGAATTTACTTATTCAATGTATAACACTGAGAATTCCGTAGTTTGTTCTCACAGGGAGTTTCTGAACTAAGAAGGCTCTATCTCACAATCTGCACTATTGAGAATAACAAGGAAAGCTCTTTTTGGGGGGTGAGGCCATGATTTAGGCTGAAAGGGTTGGAAATCTTACCACTGTAAACTCTTTAGAAAGTTTTACACTGCTGGACTAAAGGAAATTTGGCTTCCTACCTTTATTGGCTAGACCTCAGCAACACAAGTTTGCTTAAGGAAAGTGCTCAGATTTCCACTAAAGAAGTATGAAACATTTCCTCCCTATAGCTGGACAAGCAGTTAAAGTTGAATTTTTGTAAGTATAACTGAAGTTAACCTATGTGGACTTACAGTGTATGTACGATGTGTGTTTAAAGGCCATAGATAAATGTTCAGGCACTACTGGCGAGACTAGTTGATATTATCTCTGAATGCTGGTGTGTGAGCATACATGTGCATGCACAGACGTGTGCATGCCCTGTGCCCAAACAATTCAGAGATTAAAACTTGAGGGTATTGTTCTCATTTGTTGAGATGTTCCCCAAACCCTTCATAAACGTGAGGCTATCCATCTTTGTAAATTGAGGGCTGGTGAGGAATCTGTAGCTGTAAACGAAGTCACAGATTGAGTCACTCAAAACTCAGGAGGGACCCAGCGCCATAGTTACTACAGAAAACAGGAACTACATATGCAACACTGTGACTAACACCACGTAGGATGAACCATCTCTTTGGACAGAGGTGAGTGGATGGAAGCAGCGAGTCTCCACTAGGGCGGCTGACATCAGCACCTTGGACAGCTCCCAGGGCGGCTCTCACTCAAACAGTGCAAAGGGTACACACTACCTTTTCAGTTTCTGGAGTGTTCCTCTCATCCCAGGGAATGTGTTGACCATCTGATCAACTGATATTTGATACTAATCTGTAGCAACTTCTTCTTCTCTCTCCCTGTCACCCAATATCTTTCACCCAATTCCCCAACATCCT
>CABHPQ010000489.1:42102-63932 GCA_902168405.1 Peromyscus aztecus
GGGGACTGTCTTACGAACACCTGGTGTGGATGTTTCCACTCGCGCTTCTAATTGGTTGGGAAGCAGCATCCGCCACAGGCACTGTTTAGTCTCATTTACATCCCCTGCATCTCACAGGAAAGAAATGGTCAATAGTTCAAAGAAAAGAATCATCCCGGTCAGCTGCAAAATATGGCTACTTGCATGGGAATCACAGCAAGTCCGTCAAATCAGTGATTTCTTTATTCCTAAGAGGAAGGGGCTTTTTTTTCCTAAGGGTTATGGTTCTCCCACCCAAGGAGCAGCTGTACTCTTCACAAATAGCTGCAGAGGCTGGCAAACCAAGAGGTCTGCTTTGGCTCAGAAACTCAGTTTGGCTCCTGCCCCCTCCCTGGCAACCCCCACTGCGCGCCTCAGCGGCATGTGTTCCACACACAGTTGGGCAGTCTGCTTCTATTTAGGAGGTATCACAACCAGAGGCGGCCCCCGCTTGGGCCTCCACATGAGGACCTGGGCATCGTTGGCATTGGGCTTCACTAGTGCGTTAGGGGGGATGGGTTCCATCCGGCTCAGAATCCGGGGCTGCTCCTGCTGAGTCCTGCCCACTAGCCGGGCTCGCTGACCCAACAGCTGAAGAGGGTCCACTTCAATGTCCACTCTCATCCTCCACTTGATGGTCTGCAGAATGATCTTCTCCTTCGTGGTGGCATTCATGGCCACCAGCCAGGTGGTAAAACTTTGGTCCCTCTTGATTCTTGTGAGAAGTGGCACGTTGCTGTCACTCACTGGCACTGCCCATGTCACGCTGGGGTAAAAGTTATCATTCATGCTGACTGAAAACCTGGAGATCTTGTTGGTGGGGCCAACCAGGGTCACAGTCTCTGTGGTGTTCCCGTACCAGGGGTAGCTCACCCCATCTGAGTCACTGATGGCTTTCACTCTCCCTTCCCTCAAGTCAGGCAGTTCCCAGCTCGACCTGGCAAAGCAGAAGGGATACACAAGAAGAGGCTGAATGAATTTTGTTTTTTAAAGTTGGACAGGTGCCTACCACTTACTAACACAGTCAGATTGGGAGAAGCAGGAAGTTGGGAGGGGGAATTTAGGTCAAAAAGTTCTATGCTGGGCTGTATCAGGATTAAATGAGAAAAAAAAAAGATCAAAAGGAAGTAAAAACACAGTGCCAAAGTAAGTCAAATAAAAGCCTAGCTGATCTAATGGAAAACAACCCCAAAGAAATATCCGTAAGACCACAAATAGCTGTCGACTCATCGGAATGATGGCGATGAGCCGTTTAGAGGCAACCCATGACAGGATGCACCTTCTTGAGGGAGAATGTGTTTGAATAAGGTTTGACCTCCGGAAGAGGTGATATGAAATTTAATGTATCTGAAAGGATGTAACAGGAGGAAAGGAAAGAAGAAGTAAAAGAGATAAAGTTCAACATTATATTAATTTCTTAGAAAAGCCACAGTAGTAGAATTTCTATTCAACACAGCATCTTTAAATTCTACCATTAAACCAAAGCAGCATTCAGTTAAAACAAACAAACAAACAAACAAACAAACAAACAAACAAACAAACAAACAAACCAAAGAAAAGCCATGATAGAGTACTGGTCACTTTTCCACTAAAGCTAAAAAGCTGTGTGGAAACTGCGCTGTAGGCTGGCACGCACGCTCCGTCACATGCTGCTCCCCCCTTGGCTTAGTGTCCTGGCTGGAATCCTCATTGCCTTGTTTGTGACCTTGCCATTCTGAGTACCTTTCTACTTTTCCTGCCCATCTCTCATCCTTGCCCCAAACAACAGAGAAGAACATGTGGCCATTCTCAGTCCATGTGTCTCCTCCCAGGCAGGGGATGGTACTTATGATGACAATCATAATGGTCATGACTGATAGTTATGGAGCACTTACCCCCCCAACTGTGTTAAGTACTCTGTTATTGAAGTTTATGTTCAAAAGATTCCACATTATAACTAGATTTTATTTCTATTTTTTTTCACATGAGAGGGTAGAGGCTTAAAAATGTTGGTATGTATCAAGCGTCCTACAGATTCTACAGGTGCTAAGAGGTTGGATTGTTTTATTCTGGAGTTTGTGATTCAGTCCGCTGTATCACACTGCTTCCAAGTACCCACGGTAAGGGAAGGAGCCAGAGGAAAGGGAATTTATGCTGTACAATGATCTAACTCATAGCCCTTAGCACGGTCACGGGGCATTTGACTGGACCCTAATAGGGACATTCTACATATTTCCATCCCTGGAACCAGGAATGATAGCAATGCTTGGTAATAATGCCTATAATTCAATAATCAAAGGATGGTGAACTTTCCATTTATTATCTAAGAGGTAGGTGGTGGCCTTGTTTGACATAAAGTCCTTTCCCCTTAGAGATGACAGAAGATCCTGCAGGGCTGATCCGAATGGTAGGAAAGGGAGTTACGCGCTCAAGCTGCCGCAGATAATATCTCAGCGTTCCCTACTAGGGAACATGGAAACGACGAACTGCCGCTTCTGGCTACCCCCATGGTGCTTTCTACGCCAGTCATCCCATCATAAGTGAAGGGAGGCCGGGACCGCCTGGGGAAGAGGGGAGCCCAACAGCTGCAAGAGGCTTTTCTCTTGTCTTCATGTCCTCGATGGCTGTTGAGAATAATTGTAGTGTATTACGGTTGGCAGAAGCTAAGGACCAGAGACTGACCTGATGCAAAGTCAAAAAGTGCTCATCTCACACACAGGCTGGTGAGCTGTGCTAGGTGGGGTTCCCAGTTCATTCCGTAGCTGCCGTTTCCTTCCTTTCTCCCTCCCTCCCTCCCTCCCTCCTTCCCTCCCTCCTTCCCTCCCTCCATTTCTTCTTTCCTTTTTGAGACAAGGTCTCTCTATATAGCCCCAGGTGGCTCAGAACTTGCTATGTAGACCACATTGGCTTTGAACTCAGAGATCTGTGTGGTTTTTTTTGCTTCCCAAGTGCTGGGATTAAAAGTGTTCACCACTCTGCCTGGCACCTGGCACCACCTCTCTCTCTCTCTCTCTCTGTCACACATACACAGATTATAATATTATTACATTTTCATCTTTCCTCCCTCTAAACCCTCTCATATATCTCTCCTGGCTCTCTTTGATATTCATGGCCTCTTTTTAAAATCAACTGTTGCTACACACACATATATATTCCTAAATACACATATAAATATACATATATACATATATATATATTGCCACTTCTTACTGTACAGAAAGCAGTGTGTGTTGTTTGAGAGTAGTATAATTATGCATGAATTAGCATGGTAGAGAATCAGTTGGTTAATTGGCTTGTTAGGTTCATGAAATTACAACATTGGAGTCATTGTGCCCCAACTAAGGGGCCAAGACAATGTCCATCACTGGACACTGTTTCCAAACCTCAGTTTTTATTTGGTTAGTGGCTAAGCACTCAGACTTTCTGAGTGGCCAGAGGATAGGCATTCCCAGCAGTGCAAGATCAGGCTTGCTCCCCTGCCCTTCTCATGGCCAACTGTGCTGTGTCTCTAATCTGGAGAATTCTGTTTCCAGTGGATACACTCCTTACTCTACTAAAATGCTGACCTTTTAGGGACTGGGTATCTTGATGGTCAATCCAATCCCTTTGTCTACAGCTGAGTTACCATTCACATTTTGCCTTTATCTTCCAGCCCAGAGCCAAGGGCAGAGACTTGAGCCCATGCTTTAGAGGTCAGTCTGGTTGGAAGATAATAAAACTTAGTTTGGTTCTAGGTTTTCTCACAAATGGAGATGATGTAATGAGGAGCACAAGTGTACCTGTCTCAGAAAAGAAGGAAGAAATCTGTCTCATAGGATGCTCCAGAACGCATGACTGTCCTAAGCTTCTTAGGCACCACATCCCAGCAAGGACCTATCTGGCTGAGTGTAGTCTTAGGTTTGTGACCTTATCAGGCTACACATCTCATTGTGGTTTCTGTTTTAGAGTTGCTTGAGTTCAAAGTGGGATGTCTCCCATGACTCCATGGAATAGATGTCTCTATCGACATTATGGAGGGGTGGCTTAATTTAGGAAATAACCAAATCCATTATGACTAAAGTCTAGTGAAGGGAAGTAGCTTTCTGTCAGAACGTTATTGTATTTTTATTTCTTCTATGAAAATTAAATATTTATTCCCAGGCAGTGGCTTGAAAGAGCTTTGCCTATAAAATGCACAACTGGTAGAAGTTGAGAAGGCACTGGCTATGGTCCCTGGCAATGGTTTTCAGAGAGGTCTTTGCAAAGTTCCCAGTGGTAGCCTGGAGTCCCTTGGCCATTAAGAGGACTTCTGTGACCAGGACGCTGGAGGCACTTCAGGTTCCACATGGTCCAAAGAGAATTGCTCACTCTACCTTAGAGCTGAACCTTCCCCTCTCTGCTACATCTAACCTTTCAGGTCAGAAGTGAGGGCCATTATTTGACTCTTCCCACTCCTCACATAGATCACCATAGCCACCACACAGCATCTTGTGACTTTTGCCCCACAAGTTCCATGTGGATTTACTTCCTTTTCTCTATCCACCTCTCACTGCTTCATTTAATCCAAGCCTTTAGCATCTCCTAAACGGTCTACTGTCATGATCCACTAACGGGTCTCTGCATCCAGTGCTGAGGTCCGTCGTCCGTCCACTTCATCTCGTAGGTGTTACAAGTTCTCAAACCTGTTTGCTCTGTATGTACAACACTTCTGTGACTCCTTTACATGGAAATCACTGGGTCACTCATAGGATAAAACTTGAGTTCCTTCCCGGTGCAGACCTGGCTCACTGTGACCTGTCCTCTCTGACCGCCATGTGCCATGCTGTTTCTCTCCTTCACTCCTTAGCTCCTGTCACACCCTCTGCTCACACTGCTCTCCCTCCTAATAAAAGTCCACTATATCTAACCACTCATCCTCGGAGAATCATCAGGAGCCGCTCCCCCACAGGAAGACCAATATTTTCACCAACCTATGATTGTGTTCAGATCAAAAGGTGCCAGATTACATTTTAACTTTTAGTTTTTATGGCTCTTTCTTCATGAGATGTCAATTTCCTTGGAATTGTGACTTACTTTTGAATCAGTATCTAGTTCACAGCTATCATACAACTAAAACTTATTATTTCTTGGATGGATCCACATCCATGATTATATGAGTACCACAAACTGGACTCAGTCTGTTAAACACGCACACACACACACACACACACACACACACACACAGAGACAATATGAAGTTAGGAGGAAGGGTGGGGAGCGAGGGATGGATCTGGGAGGAATTAGGTCCGGGGACGGGGAGCAGGAAGGATGGGTATAATCAAAGTACATTGTATGCACCTCAAAGAATTAATAAAATACATTTTAAAACCTTAATATTTCTCAAAGGATTAAATATTGTATTTAAATCATTTTCATGCCTTTATGCATAGGGTTTTATAGAACTTGTGCACAACAGAATCTTTCATCACAGCTCTACACTTCATATATTTGCTCGCTTTTAAAAATCCTAACATCTATTATTCATCTAGGATCTATTATTAGGATAGCTGCACACCTTGCACTGAACGTTATTTGTCTTTGGGGGGAGGCAAGCCACATTTAAAATGAGTGAATTAGTAAGCATGAATGTATTTCAGAGACTATTTTTGCCAGCACATAGCAAACATATGAAAATGAGTAGCATAAACTCCCAAGTGCTACTGGCTCCGGATGTGTAGAGATCCACAAAGACAAGAGCTGGGGGAAAGCGTTGTAGGAGAAATGGGCTGTGGGAGCTAGAGACAAGCCTTCTCAGGGGGTGGTTTTATCACAGGCCAAAGTAACATTAAGCATGAGACGGCATGTCCAGGAAACAGGAAGGATGACTTGGGGATGTGAATATATGAAAGAGTGAGAGAGTGGTTAGGGTGGTCTCAGCCTGATGGGTGAGAGGCAGTGGTTAGGGTGGTCTCAGCTTGACAGGTGAGGGGCAGTGGTTAGGGTGGTCTCAGCTTGACAGGTGAGAGGCAGTGGTTAGGGTGGTCTCAGCTTGACTGATGAGCAATGGTTAGGGTGGTCTCACCTTGATGGGTGTCTTGAATAATGGGATTTGACATTCAGACTCGATCTTAGAGATGGAGGGACTTGCCCTGGAGGCTGCTGTTCCAGAAGAGTCAGGTTAAAAGGAGAATTTGCGTGTTGGAGGGAGAGATTGCAAGGGATGAATAGGAGCATTTGCAATGCGGTAGGTAATATCTATTGATTATTTTTTTAGTTTTTTTGTCTGTTTGTTTTGAGACAGGGTCTCATGCAGTCCAGGCTAGATGAGAATGTGCTGTGTATGAGCTGAGGATAGCCCTAAACTGCGGACCCTTCTGCTTCCACTCCTGTCCCAAGTGCTTGGATCACACATGCGAACCATCATCACTGAGCCCGGCTCACAGAACCTTTAATGGGACCTTCATCCGGGCTGGCGGCTGAAGGTGAGGAAGGTCACATCAGAAAGCTACTACCAAGGTAGACTCAGCTCTGGGAGCCCATCGCGCAGTACAGACGCAAGAAGGGATACAGCCAAAGTGTCGCTCCGAGGAGAGGAGCATGCCTATGTTTACAGTGCTCACGGAGGGAACACACTTGTGGTCTGTGTCTGACATCCTAGCCTCGTCCTTGCGCTCACTCATAATGCGGTTTCAGGGTTTAAAGCTCCCGACTCCTCTGCGGAAGAGTGAGACGGCCATGCTTGCTGTGTCCGTTGCTCAGAGTGCAGTTCCAGGGACCCGGTGTATCTGCGACACTCCTTGTTTCCTCCCTAGCTCACATCTCTTTCCCGGGGAGACAATCCTCTGCTGGTTTCGCCTCACCTTTCGACAGTTTAACTCTGGACGGCTCGATCTTTTGTTCTCTTTTCCTTTCTATCTCTTTACAGTTTCTTAGGATGGAGCTGACCTCAGGCAAATCATTCCGTCAGCCTCAGTCTCCTCGTGTGTAAAATGGGAAGAAAAAAACAGCTCCAGGCATTCCCTTCATCTGAGAGTTATTGCAAAAATAAAACAAAGTGTTGGCGTATGAACAAACGCTCTGTATACCATTCTCTGCCAATATTAGTTATCATCTCACTCTTTGCTTTCTCCCATAACCTATCTCTTCACTGTGATAAACAGTGTTTTCATTTTAAACCATCAGCCACTGACCCAAAGCTCACAGCTAATGCACCCGCCAATGGGCCTAATAATGAAAACATCGATTATTGCCACCTTCATGCTTTCTGTCTCTCTTCTAGAGGAAGTAAATCTCCACCCCACAGCTCATGCTAAACATCTCATTCGAATGAATATCTCCGAGTTAAGGTGCAGGTGCGCTCTGACCTGGCCAGTGTCCCCGGTATGAACAAGGGGCTGGACAGAGCAGCCTCTCCGGGAATGGCCACTCTACACTTTCTAATCCTGGGAAACCATTGAGGAGTTGGGGACTGGGTGGCAGTGTCGGACAGGAAACTTGTTCAAAGTCATCCAGCTAGGGAGGGTCAGAACTGCCTGGTGAATCAGAGTCTGAGTCTGTATCATCTGCTTTCTCACAGTGCCTCCTTGGTGCTAAACGGCTCTGTGCTCCTGAGAAATAAGAGCAGTAGTCATGGATGACATTGTCCGGTACACACTGCTATGGCCATATTAGAATTAAAATATCGAGACATTCTGGTACAAGTACTAGCCAGTCTCCTCCTTCTCCTCACAGAACCTTCACCCCGGCAGGCCAGGTTTACCTAAGCCTCCTTCAAGGGCTAATGTTGGCAGAGCACAGAACCACCACCGTCCTGTTCTCCCTGTGGAGCTGATATCAGTTCTGAGGATGTCACCCCATCATAGCTGACTGTGACATCCTCACTACCGGTACCGTGCTGAGTCTTTAGTCTAACCACTGCATGAGCCTGCTCCTTAAAGGGATACCAGCTGCTGAGGTTAACTGTGCTGAGTTTACATGGGAGAGGTGGGGGGTAGGGGGAGGAAGGCTCAAGCCTTCACTCTTAATCTTCGTTGGTAGAGCCTAGGGAATTGTCTTTCTGCAGAAGAGAATGGCACCTACTTGGAGGACTCAAGCTTTTCTATGCCTAGTGCTAGAGAGAACGCCGTGCTTCCTCCAGGAAGCCTCATGCTCTCTATCACGTCAGGCTCTGTAACACCTTTCCCTCCCAACTCTACCCTGACAGGATCTGGCCTTAGTCCTTGTCAGGTTGCTGAAGAAGGAAAGGTGTGGAGCTGGGAAGGGCTTGGTTCAGGGCTGTGGCAGAGGGGGCTGTGGTGGTGGTGGTGGTGGTGGCGGCCCAGGCCAAGGCCCTGTGTGCTGCCTGATGAGTCACAAAGCCACTCAGCTTCTCAGCTACCAATTCCCAGCCCTGGCCCTGGCCCTGGCCCATGTCCCAGTTCTCGGATGGTTTGCACCATGATTGCAGAGTAAGTTTTAAAATTAGGATTTTCCTCATTCTGCATTGTTTATGTCAGACTCTGAGAAGCCTGTAAACACCAGCCACCCACCTCCTGTTCTGCCTCCTTCCTTTCTGACCACATCCGTTTCTCTTTGGCACACAGGCAGACATTTTTTTTCCCTTCTACTGCAGAAAAGAAAATTTCTCATATTTTCCAAGATTCCACAGTCCTGGCAGGGGCCCTCATGCTTAAGTGGAGGCTTCTCCCATTTGCCACCCTCATGCTTGGTTATATTGAGTTTCTCTCACACCAAGACACCTCGGGATGCGCTTATCCTTCAGCATGTGGAGGTCATCTATCCCACCTGGGACTCAGTGGCCTCTGCTGGCTTCTCTATTTGACAGCTCTGCGATCTCAGGTCCGCAGCCAGTTTTCTGGGTCACATCTGAGGATGGTTTGCCTCTCACTCCAGTTTTAAGCACCTTTTCCACCCATTGGCTGCACAAGCTGGCAGCCTTGCACACCGAAGGGTGCTTAGTCATGCCTGCAGGGCAAGTCTGCAGACCCAGCCTGTGTCTCTTACAAGGATCGTACCCACAGGCCACATAACAAGCCCCTTTGGTCCCTTAACACCACAAAGCCTAGTGGCAGGCAAGGATCGGTTTTTCCCCCATCCTCAAGGAACTCAGAGTCCATGGGATGATGATGATCCAGATGCTCTTTCAAAGAAGTAAAGTACTGTTCATGCACAGGTGCTGTGTGGACCAAGAGGAAGCAGTGGTTGGTGGTTAAAGGTACTTTACAAGTCGGTACTAATATGTATATTGCTCTTTTCAAACCAATGTTGACTAACTGTGGCCTGAGAGTCCTTGAAGGGAACTTTCCTCCCCTTATGCAGATGGGATTGGAGTATTTCACTTTCATCCAGAGGAGGTGAAAGGAGGGTAAACAGCCATGCTTTATTTATTATTGTTCAGTGGGGACGCTGAAATAGAGAAACGACCCAGTCACGGAACACCACCAAGAAAGCGCATGTTTCCAAATTCTTTCCCCAAGGTTTTGTTGAGTACTGACTTTGTTCCAACATTATGTTCAACTTTGTGAGTGACACAGAAGGCCGAGAAAACACACACACACACACACACACACACACACACACACACACACACCCCAAACACTTCACAGGGGAAAGGTTACTATCCTAAAACTACCTGCTCAGAGGTTTTTGCTCATTTCCTTCTGAGAGCCTCTTGAGTTCAGACTTCTGGGCAAGCTCTTTCCCTCCCAATCGTCTTACACGTCCCCCCCGCCAAGGGGGCAGAACACACGCCTGAACAGACAAGTCTTGGGCTGGCACCTCTGGACTTTGACTCAAGACTTTGGTCTTGGTGCTGAGAGAGTTTGGTTCTGAGGACCACAGAGGGGGAGAAGTTGCGGTTTCAAATAAAGACATGCAGTGTCTGTTTCCAAGAGATAAGCCGTTCATCTCATAAAACAAGAGTCCACAGAACTGGCTCTCCTGGGCTCTAGGGCCTCTGGGGCTCAGGGGTGCCTCCCTGGGCCCAGGTGTCTAGTCACTGTCTTCTCCAGGCTTCTGGTTCCTTCTGAGTTTCCTGGACTGTCTACAGCTGAGAAAATGCTGTGGATCTGAACTCCGATGGATTGCTCCAAGTGCCAGGGGGTGGATGGGGGCCCTACTCCTGCCTGCACACTTCCTGCGTCCCCAAAGCCAAGGTTCTCCTAGAGTCCCTGCTGTAACCTAGGATAGCTCCTAAACTGTGACAGTCAACCTCTTTTAACCTCTCTCTCTCTCCCCACACTCCCCTCTCTCTCTTTTTTGGTCCCTCGTCACCAAATGGAAGGAGATGTGGCTCATTTATTTGCTTTTACAACATCCAAGTGGGATGCCTAGCGTGGAATCTTCTAGGGGATCCTTAGAAGTGGACATGGTGGGGGTCTCCCCATTTACTCCATTGTAGTTCCCTGACACAGTCTGGGCCTGCAATCTCGTTGCCAGCTTTAGCACACAGCATCTGCTGTATAACTATTTATACAGATATGGCTAGATTTTTGTGGTTAAATGCAATGGTGCCAGTCATCTGTTGGTGACAATGAACAGTAAGAAGGGTTAGATGAGGACCCCAGCAGCCTTTGTGTGAAGGAGAACTACTCTGCAAGCCTTGACATCTGGACCTAAACTTGTGTTAGCTTTAAAAGCTGAGGTCAGAACGGGCTTCTTCAGATTAGTTGGACCAGGAGTCCTTGTGATTTTTCCCATCTGATTAAGGAGAACAAATCTTCAAGGCCAAGAACATACTGATGGAGACATGGTTGTCAAATCTCCAGGATGCAAAGGGAGTCATTAGATGTTTATCCCCTGGATGAACACAGCAGAACAGTTTCCTGGGCCAGGTGGTAGCAGGGAACAGGAATACCACCAGGACAGTGTTTCACCCTCTCCTGCTTCAAAGGGAGTCATTGGATGTTTATCCGCTGGATGAACACAGCAGAACAGTTTCCTGGTCCCCAGGTGGTAGCAGGGAACAGAGGTACCACTAGGACAGTGTTTCACCCTCTCCTGCTTCAGTGGCTACTGGAGCATCAGTGGTCCAGGGAGAAGTGACCATGACCAGGACATGTTCACTCTCACCATGTTTAACCCCGCTCCTCTGATCATAGCTACGGGAGGCTCATGGATCCTCTAGCTGCTCCACAACATGGGGAAGGGAGGTGATGTCCCCCTGTACTCTTGCCAAACCCCCCCCCCCCCCCCCCGTGGAAAGGACAAGAGGGGTCAGGCTGCACCAAGAGACATTTGTTTCTGGGGCAAATGGAACGGGGAAAAGATGGGCCAAAAGGCTGGTGGACCAGAATAGAGCCTGACGAACCCTAGCTCTGGGTCCCCAAGCCAAAGGTGGCCCTGAGGAGGGATAAGATCTGAGGACCTGGGGGGGTCGAGCTGTCTAGGCTGAGGCTCCCTGGCTTCAGTGGTCTAGCAGACTTCCAAAGTCTGGAAGCCAAGAAATGAAGTCAAAGTCAGGGAGCTGTCTAGCTGGGGTGACTAAGTTGAGATGATCAGGGCAGACAGAGGGCGGGACCCTCAACAGTCAGGCGTTATGGTACTGTCACTACTGATACTTTCTGAAGGCTCCTGTGTGCCAGGCATTCCTACCAAATGGTCCACACAGCAACCTTACAGCAGGCACCTTGTTTTGTTGTCTTTCACAAGGGAGCTGAAGCTCAGGAAAATCGCTCAATAATGTCACAAAGCAAGGAGGTTGCAGAGCTGGGAGGGACCCGGCACTGACTCCACAGTGCACACTCTTCAGTCAGTATCAAAGGCTGCACAGGCCTGGGTCCCCTAACCTCATCCTCTCTCCACCACCCCCAAAGCACTGGTTCTCTTCATAGGTAACAAAATTGAGAGCTGGGGCATGTTCCCCGGGGAGGCCGGGGTGCCAGAGGAACAACAGGGCTCAGCCAGTGCTCCTGAGAGCATCGACTTGTTTCCCTGGTACCAAAGGTGGGAAGATGGCCAAAGGGTACCCAGGAGGGAAGGAAGGGTCGGGGGAGGGGCCAGGTTCATGGATGCAAAACCGAGGAGGGAGGGAGGCAGGCAGGGGAAACCAGGAGGATGGGGTGGGGGTGGTCTAGCGGCAGAGATTTCAAAAGCAGGCTTTATTGTTTTCATTAACTTTCCACGCGGTGTTCTCAGCATGCAGCATTTCACCGCCTGCTGGGCAGGGCCCCAGATGTGAGGGGTTAGCAGCTGCAGCTCAGGCTGGCCAGGAACTACCAGGGTGCTCACAGCTGTGCGTGCCCATGGTGACAGGACTGTGGAAAGATCCTCCCGGCACACAGAGAGTGGGTACCTGTCCTCAGTGGGCAGAGGTGGGGGGCCACACTGGCATCCGTGCAGGGACAGAGGTATTCACAAGGCAAACTCTAAACTGTGAGGGGGCAAGGGAGGCTGCAGGCTTCCTCAGGGTGCTTAACTGGCACCACACGGTAGCATTTTAGTGCCAGGGAGGCCCGGCAGCTCTTGCGGATGCGAACGGTTCACCTACTTGCTCTCGATTAATCCACAGCGACACCCTATGTGGCTACTCTAGCGCCATTCCCATTTTGCAAAGAAGGAAACTGGGCCTTAGAGAGCTTGCATGACGTCCCGGATGACAGCCGGAGTTAAGCTACTCGGAGTATCCTCATTCATGCAACTGCAAAGCCCCCAGGGAGGGCAAGGAGCATTCCTTCAGCCCTACTATCCTTCACCCACTGCACCGTGCTGGGTGCTTAACTTGGTGCTCCCCAGTTGCTGGTGGAGGAGGCGGCACCGCTAGCCTTGTCCTGCAAATGCTGTAGCTAGGGACGGAGGGGCGTCAAGTAACTTCGGTCCACTGGCTCAGCTGTGTCGGGAGCTGAGACTTAGGATCCGCAAGGGAGATTCCCCCGGGACCGGCTCAGCTTTCAGTTTCTACAAGTTGCATTATTTATCTGCGTCCTCCCATCCGCTGTGCTTGTGGATCGATGGGCTCACCCCTTTAACAAGCCATTATTTAAGCCCTGTGTGTCTAAGGCAGTGTGTGGGGAGGGACACAGAGGTGCCTGTGACCCGATTCCTGGCAGGCATAGGTCCTATATCGGTGACCACGGAGGATGGATGGAGGAATGAGTGCTAGGAAGGCCAGCGGAGGTTCTGGGGTGCCAGCACAGTAGGCTTCCTCCCTGGGCAGCCTTTCAGAAGCAGGCATCTCTTAGTAAGAGCCAGCCTGCAGGTTCTGGGAGTCCCTTCTGCTCAGGCTGTTGTTCCTCTCCTTCAAAGGCTCAGGGGCGCTGGCTTTTGTCCTTGGAGGGATCGTCTCTGCTCTGGTGATTCTGATGCCAGCCGTGAAAGCCAGCAGGGGAGCCAGCATGCAACACAGGCCTCAGGAACCTCACACTCTTTAGATGTTCAATTGAAATCAGGAGGCTCCTTCAATGGGGGGTGGCCTCAAGCTGCTGAGGGAATCTGAGGAACACCATCACACCTGCAAGGTGCTTTTCTCTACTTGGGTCTTCCCTGGGGACTGTGTGCAGAGCCTGCTGGGTGGGGCAGACAGAACGCTGGCCTGGGAATCAGTTTGGGGTCTGTGTTCTGGCCTGTTGCTCAGCTGTATAACTTCGTCTGGCTCTACCAGGCCTCAGTGTCCTAAGCTGAAACACAGGATAGTGTTGTCCTCTTCCAGGGCACCCTGCGACACATCTGAGTATTAGATTATGCTTATAATTCTCGGGCTTTATCAAGCGGTGTCCAGCCGTGGACAGACCATTCCCACCACTTGATTCTTTTTTTTATGGGCTTTCTGATTTCCCACCTTCCTGATTCTGTGTGCTTTATTCCACAGCACCTGGTTCCCCTAGGGTGGGAGACAGAGGGACCGACAAGGGGCTAATCTGAAAGTGGGGTCGCGCTGGGCAGGTGGCCTTCCTGGTGTACAACCCCTGAAAGATTTCTCCTTGTCACTAGAGCACAACACAAACCCTTAACTTGTTCCTCGGAGACTTGCACGATCTAGTTTCTGACAGCGCCCCTGGCTTCATCCCATTCCACATTCTCCCATGCCCTCAGCACTCGGCTGCCATTAGCTTCTCATACAGTTCTTAACACGTGTCAATCTCTGCCCCAGGGCCTTAGCGTGTGCTCTGGGAGAAAGCACCCTTTCCCCGCCACTTAACTGGTTAACTGTGTGTAATCCACGGGTAAGTGTGAATTGCAGCGTTTCAGAATCGCTTCCTGTGGGACACCTTCCTTGATCCACCCACCTCTGTCTTCCCACACTGAACTAAATTGGGTCTCTTTTAGAACTCCATATTTTCCTGATTCATGCACCTTAATGCCGTTTTTGAGCTACATAGTATAGTGTAAATAGACCCATTTATAGCTCAAGGTCCACTTCTTCTGTGGGAAATGTGGCAGAGACCAGTGGGCCAGTAGGGGTGAGAGGGAAGAAGGGCAGCAGAGGCAGCAGGGGCTGGGAGGGAATGACAGAGCAGGTACAGCAAGAAGCCCAGGGTAGGCTGTGTGCATGTGAGACTTGGGAGGTGCAGCCATGAAGGCCGCTGTGCTGCAAGGTTCCGAGAAGACAGCAGGTGTGGCGCTCTAAGTGATGGTGAAGTGCGGGGCGTCCAGCATTTCCGGGGAACTCAGAAACAGGCAGGAAGTAGGAGAGGGCTCCACGGAGGGGTCTGACATCATCTGCACGGGATGGATGGTCCTGCACTGCAGTTGTCTGAGAGGACTGGAACCTCTGCAGTGTCCCTTGGACTCAGGAGGAGGGAGCTCTCTGGGGGAGACGGGACTGTGCTCACAGAGCAGAGTGTAGGGGTGCAGGGTCAACAGCCTGCTTTCCTTCGTGGTTGGTTGGCAGCCCTTGGCTAGACTCCTGAGAACCCACTTGTACTGTCTAGGAGCCGCACCAAGACCCTGCCTGGTTCTCCTGGCAGCAATTACAAATTTGAACAGCAGAGGCAGAGGAGGACAGAAAGCCAAACCGGAAGCCGATCACTGCCGACTGCAGAAGCAGCTGTTTAAAAAATGAAAGAGTTCATGCCCAGGTTAGTTACATAAAGCCCCTCTCATCCTTCCCAGAGTCCATGTAGATCCCATGTCCACTCTAGGATCATGAATTCTGGTGTGGGTGGAAAGATGCCAATATGAAAGGTGGAAAATAGAGAGCCCTCCGACACACGCACCACTTTTTAGGCCTCCTGTACACACATCCAGAAGCCATGGCTCTGTATTCTCCAGGCCAAGGCCGTCAAGGCCATCGGCTTTTCGCGCTGACAGATGAGCCTGCAACTCTGAGCCTGCACCTCCGGACAGGCAGAACAATGCTGCACCCCTGAAAACAATCCCTTATTCAGCACGGGCACAGGCTGAAAGGTGCAAGCCGGCAGGGCAGTAAGTGTCATGAAGTCAGCACTCCGATGCCAATACAGTAAGAGTCATTTAAGACCAAAAGGTTGCCAAGTCCTCCTTCAGCTACACCCAACTCTATTGGAGAGAATACAGCCCCAGTCAAAATGAGTAATACAGAAAAGCGCTTCATAGAGAGGGTACATCTGGCACTAGCTCACTGATTCTTGATTACTTATGACGGGCTTGGCATCTCATGTGTGTGAGGGACACCAAGACTCATGAGGCAGCCTCCCTGTTCTGAGGGAGAACCTCCTATATCTCAAGAGCAAAGACTTATGGAAATCACATAAGCACAGTGTGGGCTATTTGGGGACAGAGGTATCAGGGTGGGTCAGCAGCAAGAGGGCCTGGGCAGCTGGAAGGGTAGGATGTCAGTGACAGTCAGTATTGACCAAGGGCTCACCCTGGGCAGGCACTGTCCATACATCTTCAAAGAGGCTACTCATGAGGAACTTTCACAGCGGCCCTACAACGTCTGTATTGCCATTATACCTGTTTATAGGGGAGTGAGGGATGAGGTCTGGGGAGGTAAAGGAACCAGCCTTGGACAACAGAGAATCTGAATATAGGCTGACTGGCTCCCGAGCAAACCTTGGAAGTAGAATGAGCAGAAGATACAAGAGCAACCCAGTGTCTCAGATTTGGTGCAGGCCGAGAGAGTAAAAGAACTTTGTGTATTAACTGAACATAAAGTTGGTCCAAGAAGGAAAGAAGAACAGGCAGAGTGGGAAATGGTGGCCATGACAATGCCCCAGGCTGTCTGGCTGGGTGGTCCAGAAGGTGCAACCCAAGAATAAATCGTTTGGGGTCCCACCATCCTTCCTGCTATGGATGCTTCCCTAATACTTGGTGACTGAATCAGTGAGAAAGGAACTCAAACCAGACATTCACCTGTACATTTCATAAAACATTTCCCATTTTCACAAGAGGCCCACGAAGTAGCCTTGATGTTCCTAATGTAATAGAAGACGAAACCAAAGCTCAGAAAGGTTCAACGGGTCATAAGTGATGGAGAAAGGCTTGCACATGAATGTGTCTCTGTCCTGTTGTGCTTCCCACTGGCCTCTCTTGATTTTTGCTGAGTAAGGCCCCAGAGAACCTGGAAACTGTGGTCTGAATGCAGAGCCATCACTATTTTCTGCGGAACAAAAAGCGTGGGTACCTTATGTGTCTGAAGTCTATCTTCTAAAGAATTTTCCAGAACTTGGCTCACAAGGAGATCGGTCCAAACTGTCTGTAATACACTTGGTAAATATGAGCCAGACATAATTAGCTAATGAACAGTCATCAATGTTAATTGTCTGAGTCAATCCAGGCAAGCACTGATGTAGAGAATGAAAACCTATGGAAAAGTGTCCCATGGAGAGTGAGCCACCCTGGCCTGGCCAGTGTGCAGCCCGAACCCACAGTCCCAGTTGCCTTTTTTCATCCAAGGGCTTCTTCAAAGGTACCTGGGCCAGGGCTCTCAGCACCCTGCTCCCACAGCTAAGTCCTTTCTTGCCTCTTCTGTCCTAGAGACACTTTACCTTAGGTCCATTTTGGTTCTCTGTCTACTCCCTAGTTATGGCTTCCTTAAATCTGTTCCTGTCATCTAGAATACAGACTCCAATCCTTGGTTACTCTGCCTGCCTGAGATGCAAGCCCTTTGTGCCTACCTACAACTCCAGTCCTGACCCTTGGGGCTCTCCCCCTTCTCAGAGTGAATTTTGGAATGCACCACAACTTTTAGTTCCAACCATTTCAAACATAGTCTCTTAAATTTGGTGACATCTGACCAGCTACTATTATTCTGTATTGATATAAGAGGCTTAAAGAAATGTTATTCTAAAACACATTTTAAAGTTTTACTGTTTATTTCTGTGTATGTATGCATGTTTGTGAATATGCCCATGGAGGTCGGAGAGGCACTGGCCCCCTGAAGCTGGAGTTCCAGGCAGTTGTGAGCTGTCTGGTGTGGGTGCTGGGAATTGAAATCAGGTCTTCTAGAAGAACAGTATGTGCTCTAAACCACTGAGCAATTTTGCTAGCCGATAATATATATTTTTGATGAATGAAGAACTAAGTAGCTTGTTTCATCCTTTCAACAATTTTCATCATCCTGTGTTACAGACAGGCACCTTGAATCTTGGAGATACTGTAACTTGCCATTAAGTGGCCAAGTTGGATTACACTTGCTTCTGAGTCCCAAATCTATGTTCTTTCAACCATGCTTGTGAACGCAGTAACAGTAACGGGTTATGTGAAGGAATTCAATATACACAATTCAATATACACAAACAAGGAACAGTGGGAAGAGCAACATTTTAATGTAATGTGAAAATAAACACCCATTCATTTCTCCCGTTTTATATTTTTCCTAATTTATATTAATTCTTTGAGAATGTCATACAATGTATTTTGATGATTTTCATTCCTTCCCCCAATTCCTCTCAGATCCACCCCCTTCCTTACTCACTCAAATTTGTGTCTTTTTCTTTTTTAACCCATCAAGCATAATTTGTGATTATTACAAACTCTCGAATGTGTGGCCTTTACTGGAACATGGTTGACCTACCAGGGGCCACACTGTTAGAGTATTATATTTAGAGGCTGGGATAGGGCGTGGCTCAGTGGTATAGTACTTGCTTAGCATGTCTGTGAGGTCCTGGGTTTGATTCTCAGCATATGCACGCACACGCGCATGCGCACGCACACACACAAATTAAAAAAAAAGAAGGGGTGGGGATTTAGCTCAGTGATAGCATGCTTGCCTAGCAAGTACAAGGCCCTGGGTTCAATCCTCAGCTCAAAAGGAAAAAAAAAAAGAATGAAATGTGGTGGTATTGTGTTCCCCAAAATATTGTGCACCCTAATAAACTTATCTGGGGTCAGAAATAGAATAGCCACAATATTAAACATAGAGGATAGGCAGTGGTAGCACACGCCTTTAATTCTAGCATTCCAGAGGCAGAAATCCATGTGTTCAAGGATACAGCCAAGCATGGTGACTCATGCTTTTAATCCGAGAAAGTGAGCCTTTAATCCCAGGGAGTGGTGGTAGAAACCAGAAAGGTATATAAGGCGTGAGGACCAGAAACTAGAAGCATTTAGCTGGTTAAGCTTTTAGGCTTTGAGCAACATAGTTCAGCTGAGAGCCATTCGGATATGAGGACACAGAGGCTTCCAGTTTGAGGAAACAAGATCAGCTGAGAAGTTGGCCAGGTGAAGTTAGCTGTGGCTTGTTTTATCTCTCTGATCTTCCAGTGTTCACCCCAATACTTGGCTCCGGGTTTGTTTTATTAATAAGACCATCTAAGATTCATGCTACAATGAAATCTCCCTCCTCTCTCTTTCCATGAAGTGGGGCATGTCAGTTTGTGAGAACTATCCAGAACAGGTATTAGGCAAATGGGCAGGATTACATGGACCAGTTGTGCCTTAACTATAGGCTAAACTGTGGGTTGGGAACTGCAGGGCGGAAATGTGATGGTCTTAAATTCTCATTTCCAAACATCTGTTTCACGTGCCTGCTCTTCCCATCACCTGTAGAAAGACACAGAGGCAGGTCGCCTCTTTGTCTCCTCTAGTTCCTTCTCTTCTGAGCTTCTTCGGAGGCAGAAAGAGTCCTAATGCGTTGGGCCCTCTATGGCCTGTGGCTCACGGGCCCCCATTTGAAGGCTTTCTATAACCTCTAGAATCCTTCTATCCCTTCTCACATGGAAAGGCTCTGAGAGATGAACCTGTGCTAAACTGACAGAGGACAAATCCACTAGAGAAAAGTGTGTCAAAGCAATTCTCAGCAGGATAAAAGATCAGCAGCGGCTTCTCAGGGGCCTGTGAATGGCAGACCAGCAGTCACATGGGAAGCGCTCTTTATTATATTTTTAAAGAAGGTGACAAAATTAGCAGATGTAGACTGGGCACTGGAGGAAAGGCAAGTATGTATGTATGTATGTATGTATGTATGTATGTATGTATTTATATTTTTTAAAGGGAAGATTTGTTTCTTAATATTCCCTGACAGGTGGGGAGGATCCAGGACAGGGCTGCCATGAATGTATGAGGAGGACCTGGAGAGGGCACCGGTGTGTGGTGTTGGGTTCCTGTTTTATGGAGCCAGAGGGGAGCAGGAAGTGGAACAGAGGGGCTTATCTCAACATTAAGAGCTCAGTGCAATCCCAGAGAGAAGCCGTCTGGCTGGGCCTGTGCTTAGGATGCCCGAGCTCACAGGCCTGAAGAAAATGGTGTCCAGTGAGGGGCAGTGACAGGGTGGCAGGGATGATGACAATCTTGTGGACCCTAATGGAGAGGGGAGTTGCAGTTCAGAGAAAAAGATACGAGCAGGTGGCCATCACTCTGCATGGGGACAGGCACGCAGGTTGTGTGTGCCCTGTACTCCGGATGGAAAGAGGCTCTATGCTATGGTATGATTCTGTGCGCATGCCAGGCTGTGCGCATGCCAGGCTGTGTGCATGCCATGCCGAGCCCCGCACCCTGGCAGAGTGTCACAGCAGGCAGTTCTCAGTCAAGGTGGACCCAGAACTGCCCTTGGCCATGCTACCTTGTGTTGAAATCAGTCTACGAGTTCAAGCTGTCATGTTTTGTCAGCGCAGATTTTTCTCAAGACTTAGTGCAGGAGTCCGCTGTAGATGTAGGGGGTGGGGTGTGCCTGAATTTTTCCGGAGTGAATATTTTGGCCTTGCGTTAATGCCCCCGTGAATCAGAATGGTCACCTATTCTGGAGGGAAGTCTGAGAAGAGCCGGAGTTGGGGGGGGGGAGTGAGGCTGAGCCATGCCTTCCCCGGCATTACAGCATCAGTATCAGTTTCTGAGGTCAACAGCTCCATTTAATGCTAGGGGAGGGAGCATCTTACATACACACAGCCCCTCACTTCGATCCTGAGAACAGCCCTTCTGCACAGTGTAACTGATCAGATCTACTTCACGTGCAGACTGCTCCAAACTTACAAAGTTTCAACCTAGGATGTTTTGACTTGATGATGGTACAAAAGTGATCAGCATTCATTGGAGACTAAACTTGGAATTCTATTCTTCCTGGACTAGCAATACATGGATGACGTTCTCACAATGCTAGGCTGGGCAGTGGCAGTGAGCAACCACGGGGGTAAACGCCTGACCATCTATGGTGTACCATGTTGCTGAGCTGTGGTGCTCAGTAGGTTAGATGTTTAAAGTGTTTTTTAGGAAACTTATGATAAACTTAGAACAGCTTTACCAGAGGGCTGAGAAGATGGCTCATTTGGTAGCTTGTCATTCGACCCAAATTTGGATCCCCAGCACCCAAGTAAGAGCTGGCATGGTGCATGCACCTGTAACCTTAGTGACATTCTTGCTGGATCAGCAAGCTTTGGGTTTGTTGACAGACTTTGTCTCAAAAAATAAGGTGGAGGGTGTAAGCCTCTCGAGCCACATGAATGGCCAGGATCTCTGACCACCAGGTTCCACCCACAGAATACTCTAATGCCCCTAACTGCTGGAGTCTGCCCCCACCCTACAGAGTAAAAAGCCCAGTCTCTGGACATGAAATCCCACCAATCTCTACCCTGAAGAGTTCCAATATAAGCCCTGTATCCTGTCCAGTTTGCTGCTGTTTCTTGCCCGAGCAGAGGCAGCCACCTCCTGCTTTTTCCCCTCCCAATAAATCTCTTGTGTGAGGTTTGTTGTGTGGTGTGACTCTGTGGTATTCTTTGGCTCCCGGCTGCCAGGATACCTTTCCATCCATGCTAAAATGCTTACAGGGGATTGGCAAGATGGCACAGTAGGCAAAAGCATGTACCATGCAAGCTGGTGACCTGAGTTTGACCCCTGGAACCCATGGTAAAATTGTCCTGTGACTTACACATGAACATCACTGCACATGTGTGTCTTCACATGTGTACGAGTATGCATGAGTACACACACACACACACACACACACACACACTCACTCAGAACATTGAGTAGACCATAAGTTGAGGCGCATCAGTAAAAACAAGTTCAGGGTGCCAAAGAGACTTGTCCAAGGTAACTAAATCAACAGGTGGCTGAGCAGGCAGGCCTCTGTGACATTCAGGACACTCCTGCTTCACGTTTAGACACTGTCAGCTCTGCGCTCTTATGCTGTCCTAGAAAAGCCCTTCAGGAGCAAATCTCGACCCAAAGCATGCGGAGACTCAGGAGGCCCATTCTGGGACTGTGAGCTTCCTCCATTCCCAAAGGGACCTCTGTCCCTGAAGTTTCCCTTCCTTCTAGTGGGGAAAGCTTTACACATCAGCCTCCCCCACTTTCCCAGTGGTGACAGGCCAGAGCAGCCCTGACAAGGGCAGGGAGGGGAAGCATGTCAGTTCCGGGAGGACTTGGACTGTTGGAGAGTACCCAGGTACTCAGCTGAAACAAGGGGACCAGGAGCAGTCAGGACAGGACAGACTGCAGGACACACAGACTGATGGAGCAGGCCTGGTACTGGCCAGAGGCTCAGGTATATGTGGGGCAAAGGTATTCTTCAGAGCTGGCCAATT
>CABHPQ010000489.1:64032-78104 GCA_902168405.1 Peromyscus aztecus
CCTCCTCCTCCTCCTCCTCCTCCTCCTTTTTGTTTTTTCAAGACAGGGTTTCTCTGTATACTTTTGGTGCCTGTCCTGGATCTTGCTCTGTAGCCCAGGCAGACCTCGAACTCACAGAGATCCGCCTGGCTCTGCCTCCCGAGTGCTGGGATTAAAGGCCTGCACTGCCGCCGCCGCCGCCGCCGCCGCCGCCCCATCAGCACCATTTTCAATAGGCTCATGTAGCTGGCCTTTCCACCAGACTCTCAGGCACTGTCCTGTCAGAGAAGGCTCTCTCTTTTGCCTTGGTCCCACTTCTATGAACCCACAGGGTCCCCTGGTCCCCTCTTCTCAGTAATGCCTACATGGGGGGGCAGGGACCTGTCTAAGTGACAGAGCCAGCCAGGGAGGCACAGACTCTCCCAGGGAAGCCCTCTGGGCCTGGAGCAGATGAGCACAGCATTCAGGGGTGACACTCCCCTGGGAGAGAGGAGCAAGGTGCCGGCTTCTGAGGACTTGCCACGGACTAAATGCATAGGTAATCAGACACTAAAGGCAGGAAGCTGCAGGCAGAAGTTACCCCAGCCGGAAATGGCAACACCTAAAAATACTGAGCTGTGGTTCCCCCAGGAGTGCTCAGCAGCCCACATTCAATCTAGAATGGCTTGGGGATTATGGGTTAGAGTAAATAAAGAAGATCATCTAAGCAACATAACTATAGGTTTTTAGCTTAAAATGACATCTGGTACCAACATATTGTCTGTCTCTGAGAAACTCGAACTGCCAGCCATCCCAGGAGTCTCTGCTGCTCTCAGCAAATTATCCATCCCGAGTTGCTCCTGCTGGTGGGAAGAACACACGCTGGAATTTCAGTTTTCTTTTAGGTCTTGGAGGCCCTTTTGTGACCTGGGAGACACTGCTGGGGACAGGCTGGTCACTGGTCAGCAGACAGTGTGGCCACTCTGCAAGGGTGGAGGAGTGAACTTGGTCTGTTCCCATTGTGGTGGCCAGCTCACACCTGGCCAGCCGTGCCGCCACCAGCTTTCCAAGACAACAGCCTTAGATGCACACTCTCTCCGGGGTCGGCTGGTGGGATTTTCTTCAAGGAGGGAAACTCGTCCCCTGACAGATGTCATGTATAGTAACCCACTGGTATGACACAGGGTGAATTGCTTAACATGTCATGCCTCTGTTTCCTCACCGGTAAAGCCGGGGATAGCTTCAACTGCCTAAAAGAGTAGAAGAGGCTGCTCCCCCATCCTTGTTTTCCATTCCTAAACCTGTGACCTGTCCTCACCACCTGGCCTTCGCCCTGCATACCTACCTGTGGCAGCCAGGTCACTCAACCCCACGCCTCCCCTCTGACCTTTGATTCAGAAGCCCAGCTGGTTTCCAGGGCAGCCAGCCTGGAGTCCTAGGACCCAGAGGAGACAAGGAACTGTCTTCAAAGGAAAAAAAAAAAACCTGGGTTTATTACTGTCCCTGACCTCGTTATCCCCTGAGTATCATGAAATCCAGACTTCAGATCCTTGCTCTGCACAGCTGGCCATCTTTGAAGAGTCAGGCAGTAAGAGACTACAACTGATTTCTTCTGACAATTTGAAATGTATTCATTACCTGATGCCACTGAGAGGGATGAGCAATCACTGGCTTTTCCTTTCATGCAATGCTGCCCAAAGCCCACCCAGTAGCTAACTCCATTGTCTCTTTATTGATTACCTAACAATGAAGCATCAACTATACCCCATGGGCATAATCACTGGTGGCTAGGTGGCCACACTGACTAGTTGCTGTGGAACTTGAAACAGAGCCACATGGGAAAAGCTGACCATCTCTAGTTTTGGAGAGAAGAGTGTGTGGCCCCCAACTATTAGACTCTGGTCCTGTCACCTCATCTGGCAGAGCTCAGAGAAGCTGAGCACATCTGGAACTCTGAGGCAGATTGTCCAAGAAGCCAGAGTGGTCTTTGGGCAGGTTATGAATTAAGTCCTTAGTGTGAGCTAATCCTGCCACTATATCCAGCTTTGGAAGGTCCTATGTCCTACACATCTGCATAGGAGTTAGAGAAACCTCAAAAGTTCCTATCAATAAATATGAACAAAGATGCAGGAGCTGTGATAAATGAAATAACAGTATGAATTACCATCGTGCGAGTGCATGTGCGCATGCATATATATGCATGTGTAAGGAGGCTAGAGGTTGATGTTGTGTATCTTTTACCCTCTCTCTACACCTTATCTTTTTGATTCAGAGTCTATCAGTGAACCCAGAGTACATCTATGGGCTAGACCAGTTTGTCAGTGAGCTCTGAGATCCGCTTGTCTCCACCTCCTCTGAGGGCTAGGGTCAGCTTTTACATGGGTGCTGGGGATCTGAACTCAGGTCCTTGTGCATGTGGGGCAGGCACTTTACGAAACTAAGCTGTCTCTCCAGTCCCTGAATCATCAGTTTTAAGAAACAAATTCCTAGGTGGAAGGTGTGAGACTTCTGTGGGAAGGAGACAAGTAGAGGAACCATTATATACCAGGGTCTCTTGACCATCCTAGAAACACTGGCCCAGACCTGGTCCTCTTGTCTGTTTCTCCTGGGTGAAGCAGCTACCAGCTCCAGGTGGCTGGACTTTGGCGGAAATGATACCCTCTGTTTTCTTTATCAAAGAGTCCTTGCATTTATAGACTTTGCAAGAACTCGCTCTGAGTCAGTAGCAGGGGTCGAAAGGGTCGTGCTAAGCTGGAGGTCCTATTTACTCTCTGCACCCCATCCAGTGGGTTTCTGCTTTCTGAGTTTGGGTATCTGTCTAAGAGGCTTAATATACACGATCTCACCAAGTGTGGAGTGAAACCTAGAAATCTCAGAAGTGTTCAGATCTCCCCGTGGCAGAGGTAGAATTGCTGTCTAACACATATGTGAACAGGTCGACTACTGTGGTTCGTGGGCAATGTCTCAGCCTGGCTAATGATCTGCTGTAGAAATGCAATAAGTCTCTTGATCTTTTTATAAGTAACAAGGAGTATGACTTGTTTGGCCACCTCGAGTGGAAGAAAAGTCAAACTCCCAAGGTCAAAGAACATGTCTTATAACAGAAGACGTTTGACTGGAATGTTTTCTGCCGAAGGCTTTGAGGGTGTCTGGTGAATACAGGGCATCAGAGCTCACAGCACAGTTCCTGGCACATAAAATTCACTCAGTAAATATCCAATATTATCTAATTTCCTATAACATTTAAATTATACCGAGTCATAGAGTAGGGTTCCTGGCTGCTCTAAGGCTGCTTCATAACCTGTAGTTCTCCATGCTTTATTACTTCCTGGCTAAATTTCTATCCAGGTCATGGTGATTTTGCCTAAGAGAATATAAATTAAGTGCAATAAGTTGAATAAGTTGCATGATTCAGGCTCTCAAAGACTTTATTAACATCAGGAGACATTATTCAGTGCTGTGGTCTCCCAGGCTATAATTTTGCAATTTCATCTTGAGGCAGGTAGGACTCTCTGGCATGGCTGTCTCTGTCTAAATTCTTAGGATGTAGCTCTCTGGTGCTCCTGAATTTCTCTTTCAGCTCATTCATCCCTATCTTTTAAATAGACTTACTAGAGATTAGTGTGTTAACCACTTATTACATTTCTATTATAATTGTGCTCACAAGCCTGGTCTCTGGATAGATTGACCCCAAACAGCCTGTGGGTGAGTCTGCAGCAGGGTCTTGTGAGCCTAACCTATCCCTTTTCTTCTGAACTCCATGTCACCCCATTTATGAAGCTGTCTGATGAAGGTTTTGGAGTGAACAGTCTACAGTAACTAAGGAGAGAAACCTGAGAGCTCAAGAAGGTGCCTACCCTCAGACTATGCTTTCCAGCATGTTGAGACCCAGCTCCGGCTCTCATGGTCTTGCCTTGGCTCAGCTGGATCTCTGAAAGGCCATCCATGAAGCTGGGACTGCCTGGACTCCGCTGATAGCAAAGAGAGCATATGCTAACTTCCCACGCCTGCCACTCCCTTCTCCACTATTTAAGGAGTGGTGCTGCCACTGAAAGAGGCAGGCGTTGCCTAAACTCCTGTCCTCAAACAGAGTGCATGGGGTTAGGACTGCTAGGTCCCGGACCACCCAGGATTCTGTGAGCATTTCCTACATGCCTGCCATGTGCTAAGTACTCTATGTAACAATCACCTCATTTCACCTTATCAACATTTGCTGGAGGTGTATGGCTAGGTTACCGGCATTTTATAGATGTGGAAACTGAGGTCAACAGGGATTATGTAATTTACCCAGGCATATCACTAATAAGTGCCACAGCTGGGATCCAAACCATCAGATTCTTGTGTCTTGAATCTTGGGGAAGCCACTTTAAGTGCATTGTTAAATTGGCTAGGTTAGCGACATGAGCGATTTTAAACAACCACTTTCCAATTAGATAAATGAAAATACAGAAATTCCTTGGTAAGCCAGATCAGTTGTGTCTCCTCTGACGGTCATTCAGCCGAATGATGGTCAGTGTTCCCTAGGCCCTAGGCATTCTCTTTTGGGAGGTGGAGGGATAGGGATGAGAAGTGGTCAGTAGATGGGTAAGCTGACTCTCACCAAGGTCTCTAAACCACATGGGCTGCCCTTGGCCCGGGCTCGCCTTAAGCAGGTCCTTGATTTTGGAGCCCTTCCTGTAAGCAGGGGATTGCTTCCTCCAGACTTCCAGACTCCCGGGAGACAGCATGGTAGAGAGCAGAGACATGCTCGGTGGGGAGAAAGGCTGTGCTGAAATCCTTTCTCTCTGACTTGCAGCTTCCAGGCTACTGCTCCAGTTTCCCTAGGCGTGAAGACAGGGTTCACAGCCCTTTCACAGAGTTACAAAGATTAAATGTGTGATGAGAGATCACTGAAGCTTTATAAACCTCAGTAATTAAGTCCATAACTAAATGTATTTTCATGAGGGTGCGGCTAACAATTAGGATTCCAAGCATACTTGATGGCCGAAAGAGGAATTTAATAAATGATCTTCCAATTAGGTGGGTGTGTATGCAGCCTCAGAAACCCAAGAGTTCTGTTGCTCATCCAGTTGGCTGGAAGGACTCGGGGAGGCCTTGTCTGCCCTGGCTCTCTCCGGCTGCCATTCTCTGCACCGAGCAGCCCAGCAGCTAATGACTTGGTGCCGCGGTTCAGTGGGACCTGCCTGTGGATGGACATGGCTATGAAAACACAAGGCCTTCACTTGGTCTATAAGGAGCTACAGTCAGGGCCTGGTGGCTTCTGTGCCTACTCTAGCTCTCAGTGGGGCTACTGGAGACACCACTGTTGTGATATTTATCACAACAGTTAACTGGAATTGCTCATCCTCTTTACTTCTGGGTGCCTCATGATCTCTAGTCAGAACCCCAAGTATCCTTCAGGCTCCAGGTGTTTGGCTATTTGCATTGCCGTTTGTCTGCATTTGGGAGGGAGATGCTGTTTCTATTATAAGCCAGACATGGCTCAGGCCAGAACTGTGTTTCTCTCTAGCTGGAGGCACTCAGCCAAGGAAAGAAGAGTCTGCACTCTCTATAAAGAAGGAACATCTCGGGAGTAAATTTCCATGGGCATATTGGCCAGGTCAGAGTTTCAAATGAAATGACTCCCAACAATGAAGCTGAAAGGACTCTGAAGCCACCTGCTCTCTTTTGGAGTCCCTTCAGGAAAGACTCTCCTTCCCCAGTCCAATGCTTATCCATGCCACCTTGCACTGTACTCTCCCTCTCCATCAGAGCTGTCCCACAGAAAGTCTACTTCCTTGGCCGAAATGCCTTCTCTCGGCTTATAGGAAAACAGCGGCTAGGCTCAAGAGCCTGAGCACTGTCTTCAGGTTTCAACAACTATCTGTAAAGAGGAATGCTGGAATGGAAAAGTCTAAGATCTCTCCCAGCTTCAAGCTCTGGGACTTCACAGCCCTTTGCTACTGTTGGCAGTGCCCTGTTATCTATCCTTGACCATGCCTCTTGACCATATCCCTCGTCTTCGGCCTTGACCTTTGCTCTTCTATGCTCTTTCTTTTTTCCTGTCTGGTTTGGGAACCTTGTGACTCCCTGGGTAAGGCTTGTGTCTCACATTGCATTTTGCATCTTATGGAGCATGTAGTTTGCTGTCGGTGCTCAGTAAATACGGCAGCAGATTAATAGGCTTCCAAATAGCACATTCTCCTTCCTTCATTTAGAGGATCAGCCATTACAGTCCTGGCATCCCCGTATCACAGTCCCTCATCAGCACAAGCTGCTGTTTCTCTGATAGGCTAATAACAGTAAGTATCCATTTACTCCCATCCGAGAAACGCTACTCCAAGGGCCTCCGTTTTATTCCAGTCTTAATGGTATTTATTTTTTTCTATGGATGCATTCTTGTATTAGCATAGATTTTTAGCTGAGAAGCAGCTAGTTGTTTTATTCATGCAGGAATGGCTGAACTGTGGCATACAGTGGGATACACGGGAGTTCTGACTGGCCTGGGAAGAGTGGATTTCAGATACCTAAGGTGTATTAAATATTCCAGTTCTCCACTCTGGACAAGTGGAGGCCCAGAAAGTAGCTTCTGGGTGTCTGGAAAGAGTACATAAGATGGGTCATTTGGGGTCTGATAGACAGAGTCTATCTGCAGCTAGAACAAGCAGACAGCACTGCAATACTGTTCCCCCTGCCAGTCTCAGCAAAGAGTAAGCCTAGCACAAGGCAATGGGGGTGGGGTGGGGTGATAACTAGGTTAGCATGAAGGAGGTTGAGCGAGCATTAGAGGCTCAGTAGGAAAACAGCAGCCCCATCCAGGGTAGGAGGGGAAGGCAGAGCAAAGGAGGTGGTCCACCCAAGGCTGTGAAGGAAAGTCACCAGGAAGCAGGTTCTGCCTTCATCAGGTCCTTGGACAGGTGTGTGTGTGTGTGTGTGTGTGTGTGTGTGTGTGTGTGTGTGTGCTGGGGGGGGCAGTGGCTGGGTGGCGTGTCTGTGTCTCAAGATGAGAAGCTCACTGCAATAAATACACATAATCAGAGACTTGTTGAGGAGCTTCTAGCAGGGACAGAGCCTGGGACTTCATGACCTCTAAGGGTATTGGTGCTCTTAACATTTTAGAAAATTCAACACGAAGAAAGCAGCGAATCACAGGGTCAATAAAAAAACCGACAATCCTGAGTTTAAATACCTTTTTTTTTATGACTTCACAAGATAAAATTCATTAACTTTAAGAAAGAATCTTAGGGTTATGTAATCCAGGGGTTGGCAAAGTATGACCTGCTGTCAATTTTTATGAATAAAGTTATATTGGTGCACAGCCCTGGCTGCCACCCACTTAGCTACATCGGACTGTTTTTACTTTACAGTGGCAGAGAAGGGTAGTTTTGATGGAAATCATACAGGTCCTGAAGCTTAAAACACAGTAGTATCTGGCTCTTGCGAGAAAATGCTTTCTCCCTTTTCATCTAATCTGACTCCCTGATTTTGTAGGCAAGAAAACTACCACTGCCTGAGTTCAGTGAATCAGTTCAGGGGAGCAAGCTGGTGACTGAATCAGGATGAGAATCAGGGCACTGTCATTTGGGGTGCCTGTGACTCTGCATCAGCCCCCGGTATCTCCTCCCTGGATGCTTCGTTGATTAACATCTCTCCACATTACGTTCACAGTGACTTCACAGACATGGAGGTTGAGAGGCAGAGGTGAGCTGACAGGGCCGGGGTCACCACTACACTTGTCTGCCTGTCACAGGACAGTCCCCAGCCTTGAAAACCGCTATGTATGTATAGGCCAAGGAACGGAGGCGGAGGCGAGGCGGGGAAGGCAGAGAGGCTTCTGAGAGCTCCTCGGCAGACAAGAACTCCTTTGGCTCCTCCAGCCCCTCTCAACATTAGCATTCACCTTCTGTTAGCCAACAAAAGGACACATTTACAACTGTCTGAAGCTCAACCTGAGAACCCTTTCCACGCTTTCCAGGGAAATTACCCCAAGCAGTCCTGATGGGTTAAAATGACTTTAACACACCTCGGTGTCTTCAGCTCCGCCAGCAGCATCTGCCACAAACAGCAAAACACACAAGAGCCTGATATTTACCTTCCTCTGAAATAAGACTCCAAAGGAGATGACGGGAAGGGAGAAAATGAGCCGTCCCTGCCCACAACTCTATCTAAAGGAACAAACGGCCAACCTGAGGCTTCTGCCTTCTGAGTGGGAGATTTCCCAGAGTGGCAAGAATCAATCAGCCCTCCAGAACAGTCTACATTTGTCCAGGACAGTGTACGCCGCCGAAAGCCAACCCCCTCCTTTAACCCTTCTCCCAGCGGCCCCCAGGAGGCCGTTTCACCCTCCTCTACAGTCGCACACCTTTTCATCGTGAGCACTCTCCTCTCCTTCCCAAGCATCTTTGTTAGACAGACAGGAATGAATATTCACAGAAGAGATCCAAGTGCATTAACAGTCTGAACGTATGTGGCTGAGAGAATATTAAGGCATGTCAGACGTGGTCAACACGAGATTCCCCGGAGCCTTAACAAAGCAATACACTGTCCTGAACGTGCCTGTGCTATCCAGGGCCAAAGGGCTCTTGCCTGGCTCAGATATAAGCTTTAATTTCAAGGGTGACATTTTGCAGCTACAGAGAAAAGCTGAGGCTGACTGAGAAGATGAGTTCACAAAGGTAGCCCTGCTGGGGGCTCAGCTAGTGAATCTCTTGTTGCCTATCCCTCGGAGCTCAGCCTTCTCCTCCTACAAATTAGCTCCTCTCAGCAGAAAGAGGATGTGGACCAACATGGAGTGTTAGGACCACAGTGGGTGTGGCACTGAGAACGGAAGACAAACAGGGGTCCTTATGTTTACGTTTACTGGAAGTCCGTGCCCGATGCTGTGTCTGGAGCTTTGTAATATGCTGTTTCTTTAAATCCCCACAGAGGGACAAAGTGAGCGCCACTGATCTCATTTTATCTATGACCAAAGTCAAGTCGCTGCCACAGAGACACGGATGGAGCCAGGGGTGGAATGGGGCATTCCGGCCGTCCTATGGCACCACCTCCAAATTCTAGAGATGTTCTTTCTCCAGGGTTGCAGGATGACTGTGCCTCTTGCCCAGTCAGCAGGGTGCCCAGCAGCCCCAGGAACAGCAGGCATTGAGGCACAGATGCATTCAATGTGTGGTACAGCATGCTGAACTGGAACACGCGGAAACGGAGGAGCATTTGTAGAGCCATGGCGGAAGAGTGGAACAGGGAAACACACCTGAATTTCCCGGAGATACACTTGTTGGTGTTGGGGTGAACTGATCGTGGCTGTGATACGGCCAGCTGTAGAGAAGACTGTGTTCATTTGGGATGTGAAGAGGTGTCCTTGAGAGACGATGCAAAGGAAGCTTCAGATAGGAAAAACAACAAACTCCTTGTGTGACCAGGAGTGAGGTAGGAGGGTGAAAATGGGAGACCTAAGAGCTGTCTTGGTGAGCAGGAGTGGGTGATGGCACTGATCTTGAACTCAGACTCAGTGACCCAAGGAGAATGGATAGACACCCAGTCCTATCTGCAAACACTGTTTCCAAGCCTTCCCTCCCCATCTACTTGAGCAAAGTGAGCAGGACGAGGAAGCGAGCATACATATCAGTTGGTAATAGGACCACTTCCAGGCGCTAGATTTTCTGATCTCATTTTTCACCAAAAGGGTCAGACCCCTGAAGCTCACAGGATCTCTGACAAGAATAAAAACAAACACACCTATCCTATGACTCTATATTTAAAAATTATCAACAGCCTACTAGTTGCTAAATTTGTGATAGTCCCCTACCTCAACAACTATCTTTGTTTCTGACCAGCATTGAAATGCAGCCTTCTGAGTCTACAAGGAGTTACATAGCAATGAACATGTGGCTACCATCATCCTCAAGGAGCCACATACTGACCACGGGACACAGAAGTCCACACTCTGACCTCCTGACACCGTTGGGCCTTCGAGGGTTCACAAGGCAGAAGAGTCCATTCTCAGAAAACAACTCAGAAACTCTAAGCTGTGTAAGTGGGAGATTCCAGGGTCCTATCTGCCATTGAAAAATGGTCTAGAAGAAGGTTTGGGGGCCTTTGGAACTTCAAACCCCATGAATCAAATAAGAGGGCTGCAGTGGAGTGATTTGAAACATGGGACCAGGAGAAGAAGAAGATGGGCAATAACCTTTGCCAACACTCATCACACATTGTGTATTACAGATGCTTATAACTGACAGTTGCCCTAAGCAAGCTACATGTGCTAAGTCACTCAACTAGAGTGGATGCCAAGGAAAATGCCACCCACCTGATATTTACACACATGTGTTAACTTCATAAAACTCTGTAAGGTATTACGTGTTTTCCAGATGAGGAGCTTAAGAAAGACTCAGTGGGTAAGCAGCTTGCCCAGAATTCTTTAGTGATGGACCTAGGTCCTCCCTCCTGTTCACACACTACGCTCCCTCTACATGGGGTATAACTCATCTTTAGGGCACACAGTTTCTATCGCAGCCTCTCAGAGCTCAGGCCCGAAGACAACTCCCAGCCAGACTGCCTGCTGTATAGTTGTGGCCTACATTTGTGAAGGTCCAGAACCTCTCTTTGCCTGAGTCCCACACTGACTCCTTTGCTGAATCATGAGTGCATTTCCTGGCTCTGGGCAGCGGATCTGCTGATGCATCACTTTGGGAAGCTGTAGGTAAGTGCTCAGTCAGGACAAAGCATGGGGTCCCCAAGGGAGCACACGGGCGGCTGGACACCACAGCTGATAGTCAGAAGGTTGTTCAGTACAGGGCACTGGACAGTCTGAAGCAAGAGACAAACTTCAGAGGAGCAGGGCTTCTAGCAGCTAGTGATGGAAGCTGCCCTTGTGCTGGGGAGAAGTATCAACTAAAGAAACAACTGCCCTCGCCCCTGAGGTAGGTCCTCCTGGAAGGCTAACTTACCCCAAACCAGGGTGGATGCCAAAGAAAATGCCACCCACTTGATATTTACACACATTTGTAAGGCTTACCATCCAATAGTAACCAAGTCAACTCACATCTTAGACTTTAACAGACTTCAGAATGCGGACTGGCTGTGACCTATTCATTCAAAAACGGTTGCCCTACAGGTGAAAGAGGGTGTACGCTGTGAGTTGTTCTCGGTTTGGATTCAAATCCTCATCTACTCCCTTAGCAGGTATGTGGTGTTATGTTCTGCTCTCCCTGAACCCTGGCTTTCTTACATGTAAATGGGACGGTAAGTGTCTTACACAATTACCACAAGAATGGAAAGAAACACATCTCTGGTGTATAAAACATGCATTTCAAATGCCACTTTCTCCCTCTTAGGCCATTTCTAACTTCCGCATCTCCCTCCTGAGGCTCTGCCAAGGGTTATCTTCGAGAACCTGTGGAGAGGGTTGTTCACAGCTGTAGGTGACCCTGTTTTGGATGGGGGAAGCCTGACCAGCCTGCAGAAGGCAGGCATGAAAACACAAGGGAGGGTCCATTCTGGGCTGGGAACTCTCTCAGGAAGGTAGAACTAGACAAATAAGTCTAAGAGAAGTCTTTCAGCAGAGGAGATATCAAAGCAGTAAGGGCTGGACCCCAACTCAGCAAAGTGACAGTGAGGTGTGCTAGGAAGGTGTGGACCACAAGGAGAGAGCCGACCTTGACTGCCTCTGCCAACTGCCTGCTTCTGGGACTTGACCTCTCACATGCCTAGACCGCCTGCAGTGGGCCTTCAGCTTCACAGATGGAAGCAAAGCTGCCAATAAACCCTGGCTTGGGTTACCTCACCACGTCTCAAGCGCCTACTTGACATTTCCCAGAACACCTCCTTTCTCTACTTCTTTCTATATTCTGTTCTCTCCTGGACAACGGACAATGGCTCCTACCCAGTGTCCCCATCCCCAACCTCTCTTTCTCCTAGTCTTGCTTCACCTTGCTGTCAGAGTGACAGTTCTAAAATGTACAGCTGACCCCAACTTAACCCCTCCATAGCTCCTCAGTACATAAAGGACAAGGTCCACAGTCCTTAGTCTACTAGTTAAGCCTTTTCATCCATAGGGGAGGAGATCCACAGTCCTTAGTCTACTAGTTAGGCCTTTTTATCCACAGAGGATGAGATTATAGTTCTTAGTCTACTTGTTAATCCACAGAGGATGAGATCTACAGTCCTTAGTCTACTAGTTAGGCCTTTCCATCCACAGATGTAAGAAATCAGATTGAAGAAACTTTCATTTGAAAAAAAGGTTTGTTGGCAGGATACTGGGAACACTCATAGCACAGAAGGAAGAGACACAGGGACTTTCCTGGAAGGGATAATCACTAAGCTCTTGGGAGCTCAAGGGTCAGGCCTAGGACAGGGGCAAAGGCTTCCCATGGCCCCAAACCCACCAAAAGGGGCAAGCTGCGTTCTGATACCATTCTGGCAGAAACCCCAGGGAACATCATGATTGGCCAGCTCAAGTCATATGTTTTCCTTTCCATATTGTGAACAATACAGTGAAAGAATGTGGTTAGTTGGTACCCGGGTTCCAAGTCTGGGCCTAGTCCAGAGTCGGGTAGGGAAGTGGGATCAGGGCTAAAGAGGTTAAGAGGTGCTGGGATGACAGACAATGCTTGACACAATCTAACCTCGAGACTTCACTGCTCCCTACCCTAACTGTGATACCGCAGCCCTGTCAGGGCCTGCGTAGTGACTCACCTCTTTCTGCCCATTATGGTTTTTAGCATATTTTCTGCATATTCTTTGCTTTAGTCATCCTGAGATTCAGTTCATTGTCCTCTTCCAAGAGCCCTTCCTAGGCTCCTAGACTAGATCAAGTATCTTTTTGGGGAGCTCCCAGGACATCTGTGTGCCTTTATTGTAGTTGCTACAGGATAACAATGAACAATAACAAGGGACAATGAATAATAATAACAATGGGAACGAGAATGGCGGTAAAAGCAAACACACTTACTATAGGCCAAGCCAAGCTCTGGGCACTTGACGCACTTTCATTGAAGTCCACGTATTCCCACAACAGCAGGTGCTCTCATTAGCCCCACTTCCTGCAGGTAGTGAACTGAGGTCAGGCGGCCCACGTAACTTTTCTGAGACCACAAAGCTAACAGCAGAGTCACTGTGGCTCTGAGTCTGTGCTCCGTAGAACTACCTCAGCAGGCCCCAGTCTATCCATTTGGCCTATGAGGAAGGGCCTGTGACAGCCAGCCTTATACTTCTTGGTGCTAACTGAGGGACTCACACCACACTGACAGAATGAAACAGAATCTTCACTGGGCAGTAGCAGGAGGAAGAGGCCACTTGAGCTCACGGGAATTAGATTTTTAGGGGCTGTTGGAGGAATGGGTCAGAGAGGCCCAGCCCCGAACTGGCTGTCCTGGCAGACTTGGTATAAGGAGAGGACATAAGATACCAAGTAAGCTATCCAGAGCCCTCCACCCTTCCAGGTCACCTCTGTGAAGTGTCCCTTTGTAACACAGCCACACCTCTCCCCATTCTAACCTATATTCAGGTCCTTAAAGCAAAGGTCAAGGAGCCTCCCGTGGCAGCGTGAAAATGAAGCTTCTTCAGGGAGCGGTCACCACTGCAGCTTCTGTGTGCACAGGCTGGGGTGCTGCTCACTGGAACCTTGGTTTCCCTTGACTCAGTTTCACCTTCCTTCAGTTGCTAGACCTGTTGGTCAGCAGGTCAGCAGGTCAGCTCTGCCACGTTGTGCTTCTGCAATAAGCTTCTAAATGCTAACTTAGTTACACACGGAGATTCGCTCTAATACTCTGCCTCAATGTCACCCCTCCATGGCCTCTGTACCAGTTCCTGCCTCCAGCTTCCTGCCCAAACTTCCTCCACTGATAGATTATGATTTGGAAGGATAAGCAAAGTAAACTCTTTCCTCTCCAAGTTGCTTTTGGTCATGGTGTTTCATCACACCAGAAGAAACCCTAACTATGACAGTATCCACGTGTGCATATCTGGGGAACATTCTAGGCAAAATGCTAGGGGTAGGAACACTTCCTGGGATGCTTAGGGGGAAGGACAGGGGTCAGGTGAGGCCAGGAAGGAGTGGAGATGGGGGAGATGAGGATAAGGTGTGATTTGGGGCCATATCATGGAGGGTGTGAAATGTCCCATTGTTCTATTACATG
>CABHPQ010000490.1:6545-11545 GCA_902168405.1 Peromyscus aztecus
GCCTGGCTCTCAAAAATATTTTAAAATACATACAAAGACGTTCAAAATGACCAATTAGCAATGAGAAGAGGTTTAACATCTTTAGTCAGTAAGAATGCAAACCCAAATCCCCATGAGATAGCCCTTCCAAACACTAGGCTAGATACAAAACCAAAAACCACACGTAACAGGCCCCGGAGGGGCGTGGGGAAATTGGAACTCTTTCCATCACTGGTGGTCTTGTAGATTGATGTCACCACTGTGGATAACAGATAGATAGTTCCCAGATAGATTGACCGAAGGACTCAGCTGCTTCACTCCTGTATATGTACCCCAGAGGATTAAAAACAGGGATTCAAACACATGCTTGTGACAGGTGTAGTGGTCACACCTGCCATCCCAGGACTGGGGCAATTCCAGCTTTTTCAATTGTGGGTCCCAACCCCAGAAGTGATCATGAAATTGAATGTAGGGGTTGTGCAAAATTTGGGTGTGAGAAAGGGTTTCTGATTGTGCACTGACCAAAAATTAATTCAAAATCAAAAGTATGATGAATCCAGCCCTCCCTCCCACGGCATCCCACGGCACTGCAGCCTTGGTTCTGAACACATGGAGCGGGCTCTTAGCCCTGCTCATGCCACAAAACATTAACATCTGAAGTCTGACTTGAGACAATTGCATGTTGTGAATTGTGGGTTTGTACTAGATGTCCTAAGTAAGCTCTCTGCTCTTCCAGAAACACCATGGTTTAATCACAGAAACAAAGACTTTTAGTATTTTCCCATCATCATCACTTAAATATTGAGTCAGTATATATATTTTTTATTGTATTGTGTTAGAATGCTTATTTGTTTTGTTTGTGCTTTTGGTTTTTTGGTTTTTTTCAAGATAGGGTTTCTCTGCATAGCCCATGGAACTTGCTCTGTGACCAGGCTGGCCTCGAACTCAGAGATCCACTTGCCTCTGCCTCCCGAGTGCTGGGATTAAAGGTGTGGACCACCACCACCCGGCTAGAATGTTTGATTTTTTAAAAAATTGATGTTTGAGTTGCTGACTTGGGTTTTATTTAAAACAACAAAACAAAACAAAGTAAAACAAAACAAAACAAACAAACCATGATGCTGGAGAGATGACTCCGTAGTTAAGAGCACTTGCTGCTCTTACAGAGGACCCAGATTCAGTAACCAGCACCTATGTGGCAGCCACAACCATCTGTAACTCCAGTGCCAGGGGGTCCAACACTGTCTTTTAACTGCCACAGGCACCAGGCATGTACATGATACACAATGCAGGCAAAACACTCATACACATAAATTAAAATAAATACATCTAAAAAATGTTTTAAATCATTAAATGGATTTGGGCTTGGGATTAGGCTAACAGTTTCTGAAGTGTCCCCAAACATACTTCGGCCATTCTGTGCTATATTAATATAAAGCAGCTTTCTCTGCATTGACGACTATAAAATCAAAGTGTCCTTTAACTCTGATGTTCTGTGTCCTGCAGTATCAAAATATTCAGGCCTGATTTAATTCTTCATGTAAAAATAAACAAGCACATCCATCTCTGTAGTATACAAATTTGCTTCCATCATTAATAAATGGTAGAATTATATGCATAGCAAAGAAATTGTTTAAAATATTTTTATTGGGACCTGGAGAGACAGTTCAGTGGTTAAGGGTACTCGCTGCTCTTCTCAGCGACCAGAGTTAGGCTCATAAAGGTGCCAGGTGGCTCATAAAGTCCTATAACTCCAGCTCCAGCATATTTGATACGCTCTTCTAGCCGCTGAGGAAAAACACACATTCTCACACTCCCACACAAAAATATAATCTTTTTAAAAAGTAGAATAAAACAAATTCATTCATGATTAGTTATCAGCAAATGGTTGCTTTGTATGCATGTTTCATAGACCTATACCTGGGGACATGGAAAAATTGGGGGATCACAATCAGAAAGAGTTTAAGAAGCCTTGGGAAGGTGAATGCTGGAGGATCAAGAGTTCAAAATCATCCCTGGGCCTGAAACTCCTTCTCCAAAAACCAGAGGCCATTTACTAAGTACGTATGTTGTGCGGGTCCATCGTGAGGAAGAAGTAAATTCAGAGAAGCAGTTGAAGATGAGCAGTCGCCAGATTCTGGAACAAGGAGCCACTGGGGAGTGAACGGATCACTCATTTATCAGCTGACACTCTGTGTCCCGTCACACGGTTCACTCTGTGATCAGTGAGTTTTAGCTGGATTTGAAGAACTCCTATTGTGTGGGTTTCCTAGGACTATATACGCTGTGTACATCTGGGTCTTAGCAGGTCCTCCTGGGAACAGTGACAACAGGACAATATGGTGGAGACTAGCTGGGCTGACAGAGAGCTGAGGTCAGGACATGGTCACTCCCTCTTCCTCTCCTCTTGAACTCCTGCTTCGATTCTTCCATACCTATCACCAGGAACCCGAAGGAGTGGGAAAGAACAGTGCATTTAGACACTGAGGTGACAGTGTCTCTGCCCCACTGCCAGATTTAGCCACTACCAGTGATGTCCCGTCCCCTCTTCTGAAACTCAGTGTGCAGGGCCTGCCTGGCTGGTGCTGGCGGACACCTGCAACCCTCTGCCGTCTGTCTTCTCATAGCCCATCTCCATCCTCCCTCTTCCCAGCAGACAGATCACCAAGGATCCAGTTTCCCCTTGCAACCCTCCTCCAACTCACCTCTGCCAACCTCCACAGGCCAAACCGGGTCTCTTCACAGGTTCTTGATGGGGCTTTGATCTCAAAACTAGTAAAGAAGCCCGAGGCATACAGCGCTGTAAGGCAGGACAGGACGGGAGACACCCGACACTCACACACCCCAGGTCTAGGTTTGACATTGCCTCGCTTTCGAGCAAGTCTGGGCCCCTCAGCAGCACGCCAGCTGGCCTCTCGGCCTCATTTCTCTGTGTGTCGGTTAACTTTCCTTCCCCTCTCGAAGGGTGTCTCGATCACCCCAGGGGCCAGCTGAACGCCGCCACTACGAGGTCCTCCACAGCTGTTCTCCTTTCCTGAGCCACACAGATGTAAAGCCTCAGTCTCTGCCAACCACAGTGGACTGTCCTCAAACCAAGAGGAGCCCCTCCTCCAGCCTGCTCAGAAAGAAATGAAGACGTGTCCGAATTAGGGCCCAGCTGCACAAAGCTTTGAGCCCTGGAACTCTGTGACTCAGTTATCCCAGTTGTCACAGGGTATCGGGGTTCTGTCTTGAGTCTTTCTCAGGGGCAAGAGGCATTACACAGGTCCAACTGCTTGGCTTGACTGAGAGCTATCACTTCCTGACCAGAAAGCAGAGTCCTGGTGGCCTCTTTGAAAAGTCAAAGCCTTTGATGCTGTCGAGGATGAAGACGAAGGCCATAGGGTACACACGTACACACACACACACACACACACACACACACACACACACACACACCATGACTCTGCTCCTCCCTGGCAGCCCCGCCCTCTTACTTCATCAGCACCCCACCTCCCTTACACCCAGGGTGCCCCACCCGCCCGCCCTGGCTCCTAACCCACCCTTCGGCTGACGGAGCCCTGAGGGAGCAGGTGTCCTCACGAGCGAGCGCCAAGATGCAGCCAGGGCTCTGGCTGGTCTTCAGTGTGAAGCTGGCAGGTAAGACCCAGAGTGGGCTAGCCCAAGCCTGCACCAGAGCAGAGAACGTAGACCTGGCAGACGACTCTGCCACAGGAGGAACAGACAGGAGCCAGGCTGTGGGAACAGGGCAGGCTGGTAGGGGGAAGAAGATTCCGCCCAGGGGCTCGTTTTCCAGAAGCCTCGGGCAGAAGCCACCACTGCCCCACAGCCTGAGCTAGAAGGGGAGAGAGGAAAGGAAGAAGAAATAAAAGAGGAGAGAGAAACCGAAGGGGAAACGTAGTTGCTTAGGGCGCGCACAGGGATGTGCCCCATGCAGCTGTCAGAGGCCCAGGCCGGCCCAGGCCAGGGGCTGTAGACACACTCTTAGTACGTCTGGGGAAGTGCTTCTAGTAAACTGGACAAACACTGCTGCACCTGGCTCAGGGACAACGATGGTGGGGTGCTCACTACGACCCCCTCACCCTCCAGTGTCCTCTGGGGTCAGGGTCCTGTGCAGCACGGCTCCCCCAAGAAGCAGCACGAGGCACGGCAGATGGGATGGTGGGGCTGGCACAGACGTGTGGCCTAAAGTCTGCCGTCGTGGTCAGACCCAGCGAGTGTGCTTTTTAGAGGGAGACTCCTCGAATCTGTACTGGTCTGGCACCACCTGAAGCCCAAAACCGATTGCAGAGTTGAGGGAGACAGGGCATGGCAGCCCCTGCCTCTGACCAGGTTAGTTCAACTACATCACAGAGGGAACGGAGGCAGGGGCCATTCCAAGCCACTAAAGCTACTGCTGATCACTCTAGAAATGCCAGGTCCCGTGGAAAATGGAATCCGGGGCTACCAAACAGCTCAAATGAGACCATGTGTGACTTGAAGCCTGGCTGTGCGTGTCCTCTGGGCTCTTTGGAAGGGCTCCTGCTGTCCGTGGCGTTGTGGCCCCATTTTGTGTCTCAGGTTTCAATTCCGAGGCTCTCTGAGTTCATTCGCCCAAGTCCTATGACCTCGGTTTGAGTGTGAGTCCACTCCACACAGGCTGCGTGATCCTGAGTATCCCTTTCCCTGAGCTGTTTGCTCCCGGGTAAAACGAGTCTCTCCCGCACGGGATTTGGTGAGGATCCAATCAGACAACACACGCACACTGTGCTGACACACTGCAGTATAGATTAACATCATCACTTCACATTAACTTCCCCAAAGAGGCTGGTGACCCAAAGCAACACAAATGGCTGCCCCAGCCCAGAAGTGGTAGCCTGATACTCAGGGGAAGGGAGATGTAGTGGCCACTGAGCCCCAGGGAAATATTCTCTCCACGCGAGTGGAAGCTCAGCGTGGTCCGAGGGTGGACTCTGGGTTTAGTTCATCACATCAGTCCTAGGGAAGGCCGTGATGGGGCCGTAAGACCTGAGCCACAATTA
>CABHPQ010000490.1:16545-24320 GCA_902168405.1 Peromyscus aztecus
GGCTCTACAGTCATCTGAGAACTGAGAATTCAGTGCCTGGAAGAAAGGTGCACAGTCTGCCTGTGAGTCTTGCTGCTTACCTGCCTGAGATATGGATCTTTCTTCTTTCTGTAGTTGAGGCCTTTCCAACCACTGCCCCGACCACCAAGAAGACCATCCTCAAGAAGAAGAAACAGTGCCCATCCACCAACCCACAGGCCCAGAAGGGTAAGTTTCCCATCATTGCACCCACAGAAAAAAAACGCAGCTCCTTACTCTTCCTTCCTCCCTGGTACAAACACTTGCCGAGTCTTTGACCTGTAGCCTATTTCTCTAGCCCCAAGCTGGTGTCAACAAAAGGGACACTGAGTATAAGAGCAGGTCACAGTCCAGTGAGACCACACCCACAAATCATCACAGAACAAGACGTTAAGGAAGATACAGCCCCCCAAACCCCACAAACAGGTGCTCACAGCAGCACAACTCACCAGAGCCAGAAAAGTGGGCACCCCCCAGATGTTCCTGACCTAATACGTAGGCTAACCAAACAGGATACAGGCAATACAAGGGCACGTAAAGAATGAAGTGCTGGGCTCACAGCATGGCTCAGAAAGTAGAGACACTTGCTGCCAAGCCTGACTGTGCTCAGGACACGAGACCCACACGGTACAAAGAGAAAACGGACTCCCACAAGGCATCCTTTACCTTCCACATGTGTGCCACGGCACTCAAATGCCCACACCGTATACTCAATCAATCAAGAAATGTAATTTAAAAAAAAAAGAAGAATTAAGTACTGTCTGGGTATGGCGGTCCATGCCTATAGTCCTAACACTCAGGAGACTGAGGCAAGAGTACAAGTTCAAGGTCAGCCTGAACTATGTAGAGAAGCCCTGAGAAAGAAAGAAAGAAAGAAAGAAAGAAAGAGAGAGAGAGAGAGAGAGAAAGAGAGGAAGAAAGGAAGGAAGGAAGGAAGGAAGGAAGGAAGGAAGAAAGAAAGAAAGAGCCCAGATGTGGTGGCACACATCTGTAATCCCAGCACTCAGAAGGTAGAAGCAAAAGAATCAGGAGTTTAAAGTTATCCTCGACTACTTGTCACATTTGAGGCTAGCCTGGGCAATGTAAGACCCTTCTCAATGCCCCTCGCCCAAATAATGTACTGTTACATGCTGAAGTCAGGATGAATCTTGAAAATGCACAGTGAAAGGCCAGTTATAAAAAACAAAATGCGAAAACAAAAAACCCAAACATTTTAGCCAGGTGGGGTGGCGCATGCCTCTAATCCCAGCACTCAGAGGCAGAGGCAGGTGGATCTGTATGAGTTCAAGGTCAGCCTGGTTTACAAAGCAAGTTCCCGGTCAGTCAGGGCTACCTAGTGAACCCAGTTCTGACAACAACGCAGACCCTACATTGTGTGGCTCCACAGACGTGAAATGCCCACGGCTCTGAGGGTCGCAGAGACAGAAGTAGAGGAAGGGCGGCCTGCAGGTGGGCACTGGGGAGCAATGAGAAGTCTTAACCAGTACAGAGGGTTTTTGTTTTGTTTTGTCTTTCTGGAACTCTCAAAATGTCCCAAAGTTAGACGATGTGATGCCTTCACATCTCTAGGGAGATTCTAAAAACCATTGAGTGTGTGCTTTTAGTTTTCACTGAGGCATGGTTTTCCTGTGTAGATCCAGGCGCCTGGAACTAACTTTAACCCAGGCTGACCTCAAATTCACAATCCTTCTGCCTTAGGCTCACAGGTTTTGGGATTGTAGACATGTACACCTGCTCAAAATTATATACTTTAAACAGGTGGAGTTTCTGGTTTGCAAATCATATCACAATCAAGCTGTCAACAAACAAATACTCCCAGGCCAAGGGCCAGCGCTTCACTCCTTTCCAGGCTAACAGAGGACTTAACACAAAGGGTAGGGTTCAGACAAGCTGATGAGTGAACGCCAGGCGTCTCGGCTGGAGTAGGCTCATGCGCACCTTTGAAGCCGTATGCTCAAATGTGTTTCTGGAAATATACTGACTTCCACCCCCAAAAGTTTCTGGTGACAAACAGAGTTCCATCTGTCACTGAGCTGCCGGGAGAACAAACCACACCCTGGACTGCTGGGTGCAGACTGTGTTGCTTCGCTGCAACATACAAAGGCCCCAGAGGAGGTGCTCCCTGCAGGGTGGGGACACAGGGAGGGGGCTGCCTCCCCAGGTCACCGTGGAGGTTTGGTGCCTTATGCCTGTAATCCCAGCCCCGGGAAGGGTGAGGCCAGCAATCAGGAGTTGGAGATTATCCTCAGCTACAATGCAGGTTTGAGACCAGTCTGGGCTGTAGGAGACCCTGTCTCAAACACTAATCGAACAAGAAAACCCAAATTTTCGAACAGAAAGCCTTCTGTTATGAATATGAATATGAAAGGGAAGGCAGAGTGACTTCATTTTTATAACATCGTATGCCCCTGAAAACTTGATTAAAAGGATTGAGAGTCAGGCAACAAAAATACAAACCCCACAAAATACAGTCCCTGTTGGCCTAGTTTTTCAGAAGGCTGAGGCAGGGGGATCAGTTGAACTCCTAAGTTTGAGAGTAGTAGTCGTCGTCGTCGTCGTCAGAGCAACGTAGTGAGATACGGTCTCAAAAACGACTAAGTCAGGCATGCTGGCTTCTTACCTGTGAGCTCAGCCCTCAAGAGGACGAGGCAGGAGGCTCATCATCAGCGTAAGTCAGAGGCTAGCCTGGACTACATAGTAAATTCTAAGCCAGGCTGATCTACAGAATGAGATCCTGTTTATAAATAAATTAAAAAAAAACCACACACATACATGCATACATATATACACAGAAATGGGAAGAGGGGAGGGAGAGAGGGGGGGGAAAAGAAGAGTGAGAGGGAGGGAAGGAAGGGAAGAAGTAAGAAAGGAGAGAGAGAGAGAGAGAGAGAGAGAGAGAGAGAGAGAGAGAGATTGAGACGGCAATCGGTTGGAATAGACAACCATGCTCCCCCAGCCGCAGCAGCATCCCTGGCTTCCAGTTTAGTGCGGTCACTCCACAGGAGCCTCCTTTGCCCCGCCCCCCTCCTCTGCTGCTCTACACTAGTCCACTACCTGGAAAATCAGGGACGTATAACATGCTGTCCATCAGCTTCCCTCCCTTGAGCCTCACCAACCGGGTGAGCCATAACCGATTTGTCAAGCTGTGCAAGTCTCTCCATCAGGACTCTGCCAGCTGAGCTAGATCCCCAGCCCAGGCCTTGGCTTCTCAAAACTATGAAGTGAGAGGGAACGAAAAAACAACTCCTTGCCTTCTGACCTCAAAAGCTGAAGCTTCCAGTTAGCGCTCTCCCTGGCGCACCTAGCCGAAATTCTCTTCCTCCCTCATGCGGAGGGCTTTCTAGCCGTCTCCACCAAGAGCCCAAGCCTGCGCTCCGTCCCTTCACCCACGGGGCTTGGCTCTGCACCTCAGCCCTTCAGGGAGATCAACTATGGGGCTGATCTGAGACCAGAAAGTGTTGAAGAAGGATCTAGAACGTTAAGGATACAAGCCCTGCAGCTTAGCTAGCGTGCAAAAACTAGACAAGTGAACGGCTGTCCGAATCACAGAAGAACAGTCGTGCAAGCGGCTGACGCAAGCAAATAGGCTGAAACCCACACAGAATCGGGACTGAAGTAAAATCATTCTCCCTCTCTCCTGTGAAGACACACTGGACTGTCAAAAGCTAAAGCACCATCCACAAGGGCCGGTAAGGTGCCCCTGCTGGGTGGGCGTGAAAACGAAGGCACCTGACAGTCTACTACAACCCAAATGGACAGAGTCTGTGGTTTAGTAGTCCCCATTTTCAGCTTCTGCCTCAGGAAGGCACCTGCATACACAAACGTGCCAGAATGTTCTCTGTGAGGCTGTTTATGAGAGTAAAGCACAGGAAACAGCTAAGATTCCCGCTGGCGGCTAAGTAAGCAATGGTGTGCCCACAGGACCACCTGTGGCTCTGCTGGGGCAGAGCCTGTGCCCGCACGATTAAAGGGTGGGGAGGGATGCGCTCACAGGGAAACACTGAACACGGTACCACCCACTGTGCTGAAAGGGAGAAAGCTAAGGGGCCGAGGATGTGGCGCAGTTGGTAGAATGCTTGCCTAGCATGCACAAAACCCTGGGTTTAATCCCTAGCCTGGCAGACGCGGTCGTAATGGGGCCCCTAAGTGCAATCCCAGCACTCTCCATCCCAGAGATGGAGACAGGAGAATCAGAAGTCCAAGATCATCCTTGGCCACAGTGAATGAGAGACCAGCCTGGGATACAGGAAATCTTACCTTTAAAATAAAAACATGAAGACAGCAACTAGGGAGAGGACTTTTTGGGTTAGAGTGCTTGCTGTGAAAGCATGAGGCCCTGAGTTTCGATCATGAGCACCCACATAAAAAGCTGGGGGACCAGAGACAGGGGAGCCTCTGCGGCTTGCTGGCCCCCAGTCTAGTGCCCAGGCTTAGTGAGAGACTCTGTCTCAGGGGAAAGAGGTAGAAAGTGATAGGGCCGGACACCTGCCATCCTCCTCTGGTCTCCACACCCACACACATGTGCACACACCCCGTATGCACATTCGCATACACATATACGAACAAACAATGAAAATTGCACATACCTGTGAAAACTGTGTGTTTAGACGCAAAGGGGAAGATTACAAATTATCAGTTTTGGTCTGTGAGCATTCTAACCAGGTGTAAACTACAGTGAAAATACAGCCGTCTATTTTTTTTGTGAAATTCAAATAGTTTTTTTTAAATGAATAGTAACATTTTATTACTAGGCATGAGATGCATCTATTTCCTTTAAACATAAACAACTTCCGAGTTTTATTAACACTTTAAAAAACGTAGATGTAACTCGACCTTTTCCATATGAAATTACCTGTGATATTTAAAGTGAATTTTAAAATCAACCAGAAGGAAGTATGCTAAAAATACACCCAGTGGTGCTGGCTCCTGGAAGGGGAGTCAGACAGAGCTCCGTGAGTTCCAGGCCCGCCAGGGCTACAAACTGAGGGCTGCATAGTGAGATGCTGTGTCAAAAACCAACAACAACAAGCTGACCAGTGAGACAGCCTGGGAGGAGGGACTGCTCCCTGCCTGTGTGTGAATCAGTGCTGAACACATTCCATGTGTCACGTGTGTCTTTTTCAGGCCTGACCTGTGGTCTCATCACCCTCAGCCTGCTGGTGGCCTCCATGCTGGTTCTGCTGGTAGCCCTGAGTGTGGCCATCCATTTTCACTGTGAGTTGATGCTTACAGGACATTGTGGGTGCCCCCATTTTGCTACCTAAAGTGTAGCTAGGCATACTTTCTTCACTAGGGCAGCAGGGTAGACGGTAAATTTGCCCCAACAAACCTTATGACTCTGCAAGTGGCCCTTTCTGTCTTTGAGGGACTTTGGGGGCGTGCAGGGACTTGAACCCAGGGCATGGTGGATGCTCTGGACCACAGAGACACACCACCCTACAGACCCAGGAGGCCAACGTGAGACTCAGGCTGTGTCTGCAGTCAGATAAACCCTAGGTTTGAGCCCACCGACGTTGGCGTCAGCCGGGTTCAACTGCTGCCCCCAAGCATAGAACACTGCCTGCCTACCAGGGCTGCCATCTGTGATGTCCTCAGGGCCCGTGTGCTGGGTAGACGGGGGCTTGTGGGCAGTAGAGATGAAAGCCCAGTGCCCAAAAGAGCTCACCTGTGGCCTTTGAATGGTGTTCCTAGAAGTGTGTGTGTGTGTCCCCACACTCCTGCTCAGTGGCTGCTGCTCTCAGCTCCTTTGTCCCCCAGGCCCTGCAGGCACTGGCCTCATAAAATGGACAGGAAAGCAGAGGAGAGGCCAGACTACCCGTGGTCCCTGTGTTCGTTCACCTCTGCCACCGTGAGCACATCCCTTTTCCTCCCTGGGCATCTATGACGGGAAGAGGGAAGCGTCAGGGACACCAGCCAGATCAGAGGCTCTTAACTTTTCCAAGGTCACAGATCCTGTGAATTTCTGACGGGTCGTGGGCCCCATCCCCAGAGAACTGCAGCTGAGGGCCTGAGCACGTTGGTATACTGCTGTCTTCACACACAAGTCTGTGTGTACCCCGTCCTAAGAACCCCAGGGGTCAGGCTGAGCCTGGTGCACGTGCCTGCAATCCCAGTGCTTGGGATGTAAAGGCAGAAGGATTAGGAGTTCAAGGCTAGCCTTGGCTACATAGTGAATTTGAGATTTGAGGCCAGCCTAGGCCACCTAAGATCCTGTCTCAAAAACAAATAAAAGCATTCTGTGAAAGTGAACACAACACACTTCTCTTTCCGTCCTGCATCCTGGTGGGAGCGCGCACGAGCTGCTTTGAATGCCTCTGAGCTCTGGCGCCTGGCCGGTTGCAAAAGGCAATGACATTTATTGTGTGTTTATTGAGATTTGAATCTAAGACCTTGTGTCCCACCACTGTGCTGCCCACCCTCCAGTCCCCAAGAAAGCTTTTTTAAGGGAGAACTGGAGTAGATGAAGTTCACTAAAACTCTGGCACTAGGTACATGGCTTTTAGGCAAGTTATTTGACAATTCATATGCTTCGTGCCTCAGTTTCCACACACGTAAAATGGATATAGTGGTAGTAGGATCTAGTAGCATGCGTGAAGGCTGTTAAAAAATGTGGAATGAGTGAGTGAATGAATGAATGAACGAATGAATGATTTTAAATATTTTAAACCTATATAAGCAAACAACAACAAAAGTGTGAAATATGAAGAATCTGGGGCCCACCCTAGCACCCCAGATGAAGTCGTGGGTGTTGGTTAACCCTGGTCTTCCTCTCGGGCTCCGAGGCTTAATGCTAGTGACCAGCCAAACCAGCACTGACTTGCCTTTCTCTGCTCTTCCAGGCCTGCGCAGGAAAGCCCGAATTCGCTTCATGAAACAGTAAGTGCTATTCTCCAAAAAAGGCAGGAATGGGGGCAGGGGTCCTGAGGGTGTGGATGACTTGGCAGAGTGCTTGCCTAGCATGCTCAAAGCCCTGGGTTCAATCCCCAGCACCATGTGAGCCAAGTATAGTCGTTTACTCCCGGCACTAGGAGGTGGATTACAAGTTCAAAGTCACCGCGTGTGGTAGAGCACGCCTTTATCCCAGTACTCGGGAGGCAGAGGCAGGCTGATCTCTGTGAGTTCCAGGACAGCCAGGGCTACACAGAGAAACCCTGTCTTGAAAAGAAAAAAAGAAAAGAAAAAAAAAAAGGAAGAAGGTCAAAGTCATTCCCTGCTATATAGTACCAGACCAGCCTGGGGCTACAAATCCCAGAGCAAAAATAATTAACCAGCTACGTAAATTTAAAAGTACATGAAAAAAGGTCATATATTTTCACCTGTCAACCTTTAGCAGGAGCCGGAGGCTTGCACAAGACAGAGGCTGTGGTTGCTCCCTGACGTCAGGTCTAGGATCCTGTCCTCAGGCTCAGACAGTGTTCTTGGATTTGATTTGTTGTTGTTTTGAGGTGGGGTCTCCCCTATTCCATGCTGGTCTTGAACTTGCTATTTGCTAAGGCTGACCTTTAACTCCTGATCTTCCTACCTCCACCTCCTGAGTACTGGGACGGCACACATACCACCATGCTGAAGATCAAACTCAGGGCTTGGTGTACACAAGCAATTGAGCCCCAGCCCGCAACCCTTGGATTTGATGTTTTCCTCCAGCACAGAAGCTGTTTCACATCTGCCAGCTGTACATATCAGTTTGATCCCCAGAACATCTAAACACACACACACACACACACACACACACACACACACACACACACACACACACA
>CABHPQ010000490.1:29735-43514 GCA_902168405.1 Peromyscus aztecus
AGAAAGAAAGAAAGAAAGAAAGAAAGAAAGAAAGAAAGAAAGAAAGAGAAATGTCACCCCACTGTTCTACAAATTGGATTTTTGTCTAATGATCTACAGAGCCTCTAAGTATATGTTTTATATGCATAGAAAAGGGTCTGTAAGAATTTACTCCAAGAGATGACTCAGTGATTAAGAGCACTGACTGCTCTTCCAGAGGATCCAGGTTCAATTTCCAGCATCTGCATGGCAGTGCATAGCCATCTGTAACTTCTGGCCTCCACGAACGCCAGGTGTGAAAGGAGTTCACAGACATTCACGCAGGCAAAAGACCATATACATATACATAATTTTTATTTTATTTTATTTTTTTATTTTTTGAGACTGGGTTTCTCTGTGAAACAGTCCTGGCTGTTCTGGATCTCATTCTGTAGACCAGGCTGGCCTCGAACTCACAGAGATCCGCCTGCCTCTGCCTCCTGAGTGCTGGGATTAAAGGTATGTGCCGCCGCCGCCGCCGCCGCCGCCGCCGCCGCCGCCGCCACCACCACCGTCCGGCCATAAAAATAATTTTAAAAAAGGAATTTACTTTAAGCTGTTACTGGCAGTAGCTTTGGAGACTTTCCATTTCTGCTTTATAAAACCATCATCCGGGTTCTGAGGATGTAGCTCAAGGGTAGAGTGCTTATCTGGTGTCATGAAGCTCTGGGTTCAATCCCTACCACCTTACAAACCCAGTGCGGTGGGGTGCGTGCCTGTAACCTCAGTACTCAGGAGGTAGAGACAAGGTGGATCAGAAATTTAAGGCCATCTTTAGCTACATAATACATTTGAGACCTCATCTCAAAATAAAGCCATAAAAATAAGACTCCAAGTATAGAACATTACAAAAATGAGTATGATTAGTATTTGAGCTGATTTTGTATGGATCTGTGCTTTCTATATTAATTCTATGACGATGGAGACAAATTTTTGGAAAAGGCCTATTGCACTTGTAAAAAAAAATATTAGAACATCCCAACAATTCTTCCATAAATGTAGCATGAACATTAATGTAGTGTGTCCCCTTACTTGCAGCCTGAATGGCCTTGGCTGTGAGCTGGGATCTCCAGTGTTAGTAGTGTCTCCCTCTCTGCCCTGTGGTGGGTCTGGATTGACAACAGGAAGGAGAAGCATCTGGAAACAGCACTGGTGTCCTCCTCTGTCTCCTTCAGAGCAAAGCAGCTGCAGGTGTGCTGCCCCCCAGGCCCATCCACAGGAGGCAAGGGGGCTCCGACACCAGCCCTGTCTTTCATCCTTACTCATCGCGCTCCCGACCACAGCAGCTCATCTGCGCTATAGGAAGTGGGCGGCTTGTTTTCAGAAAGAGATTCCCCAGCTCTTGCGGGCCGAGAAGCAGATCCGAATCTACCACCCAGTCAAAGAGAAAGAGAGAAGCAGCCCTGGGTTCACAGGCCTCTCCAGGCGGTAAAGGACAAGGAGATTTCCTCTGTCATTTCTTGGGAAACCTCCTCAGCTCGTCACTGCTGCTCTTCAGGACATGAGTCACTGTTTCCTGGAGTCTTCCCACAGCATGGCACAGGGACTCACATCTGAACCCATAGTCTCAAAATCTGGGGGAATGGACATAGGCACGACACCTCTGTTTCTGTTGTTTTGTGTTTTTGCTGTTGTTTGGGGGAGGTTGTTGTTTGTTTTCGGGTTTTGGTTTTTGTTGTCTTTCGGAGACTGGGTCTCATGTAGTCCTGGCCGACGACTTGCTACGCAGTCTTGAATGTCATTGAACTGTTGAATCCTCCATCTGCCTTCCTCCTCCTACCAAGCGCTGTTTAAGGGAGCATGCCACTGTGCCTGGCTGCTTTGGTTTGAAAGAGCCTATTCCTTGTGGGGGACTGAGCCCTCCTCCTTGGGAATCTTCACACTAGTTCAAATATACCTACTTATTTGGGTCACCTTCTGCATGTCCAGCTCTCCCTGTGCATGACTCAGGGGTACACCATGGGCAAGACAAAGCTAGCTAGGGTACGTGGTCTTGCTCACAGGCACTCAGCCAAAAGACTTCCCAGTGTCCTTTTCACCAGCCAGAGCCACTGGCTTTTCCTGTCATCTGCTCACATGGCCAGTGTCCCTAAGCCTTGACGCAGGAAGCTAAGCCAAGAAACCGAGCAAAATGCTGTTTGGAGGTCTTCAGGAGCCCAACAGCAGATTCTACTGAACTGAGAGAACATGCCCCTCCTGTGGCTGCCCCTCCGGCAGCTCCCCGCCCACGTGCTTTCCACACTCCCGAGGGAATGCCTAACCTACCCAGCATAAGCGACAGAAGCTTAGTGACCACGGAAAGAACACAAGCTCAGGGACACAGCTACCAACAGGGCACTCAGATGTGTCCCAGCCATGAAGATTCGGCACAGACACGTCCACCAACCCCAGGAACTGACGCTCATGGAGGACTTTGACTCAAGGCCACCATTTGAGAATAACCTTTATGAGTAGGTCACTGTCTACTCCTTAGTTCCAGCCCTGGACAAACAAACAGAAAAGTGCCCGGACGGGATGGCCTGAGGCAGGAGGCATAAACTGGCTTCAAGAAGTCTCAGCAGCCTCTCATGGGAGATTTTGTGACGATCTCTGTGGTTGGGTGGGGGTAAAAATATGAGGGGAAGAATTGAGTTGGTGTGGGTTGGGGGTGGAGGCCCACCTTCCCCAACACTCCCCTCCCCAGCACCTCCAGCATCCTGTAAGCCTGAAGCTGGCTGCTGGGCTAGCTACACCAAGCCAGGCTCCAGACAGGCCATGACCCCTGTGCTCCACCTCACTCTTACCACAGGCTTCGGCCACCCTCAGGGAACATGTAGAGGGGACCACAATAGGAAACTCAGCCATCACAAAGCTCTACCTGACTTCGAGGCTGGACAAGAAAAGGGGAGTCTAAGCTGACCCCTCCTTCATCCAGCATTCACCCCAAAGCCACACTGCTGCTGAAGTTCAGACATGCGGAAGTCGGATGATTTCCGTAGGCAAGCAGGCCTACGTGGAAAGCCTTTTGTGGGTCCTCCATCCCATACCTGGTGGTCTGCCTGATGCTCTAGGAGACAACAGAGACAAGAGGCTTGCTGGCTTCGGGAAGAGCCAGGGTCTCCTGGGCCAGGGAGCCTGACAGCTTACCCAGTACACAACGGAGTTGTCACAGGAGAGGCAATAAGCTTGTCTGGCTTTTAGCTATAGAATTTGAGAGTGAGCATGTCTGTGCGCACTCTGAGAGAGGCAAGTGAGGGAAGAGTGGATCCAGGGAAGGTTTTCCTGTAACTATTCCTGATTATCCTGAACACTGGCTGCTCAGTGAACAACTCGATTTCATCCTGGTCAGTCTTGCTGGATGGTAATTCCAAACACTCTCCTCTCCTTTTAGTATCCAATCTCCATTAAGACCCTGTGTGTGTCTGTGTCTAAGGGAGGAAGGCTGACTCACAGATTCTCATTTTTCCTGCTGTGACCTCTGTCTACTCCAAATCTCTTTTCAGTTTGTTGTTTGTTTTGCTTTGAGACTGTGTAGCCCAGGTTAGCATCAAACTGGTGATTATTCCGCCTTCTGCCTCCTGAGCACTGGAGGCACCACCACACCCATCCTGCAGAGCTCATTTTCAAAGCATGAGTTGCAACCTGGACCTTTTCTAAGCCCAGTGGTGGTGGCGCACGCCTTTAATCCCAGCATCCAGGATGCAGAGGCAGGCGGATCACTGAGAGGCCAGTCTGGTCTACAGAGTGAGTTCCAGGACAACCAGGGCTACACAGAGAAACGCTGTCTTAGAAAAGCAAATATCAAAACAAAACAAAAGAAGACCTTTTCTAGCCAGGCATAGAGATACACACCTGTCATCCTAGCACTCAGGACTTGGAGGCAGGAGGATCACGAATTAGAAGCCAGCCTGGGCCACACGGCAAGTTCCAGGACAGCCTAGTTAACACAGTGACGCTTTTTCTCAAACAAATTTTGGAGACAAATGAAAACTGTCACTGACATACACATGTCACTGGGTAGGTGAAAAGTTAAAAGGGTAAAGCCAGCCAGGTGTCGTGGTATGTGCCTGTAATCCCAGCATTTAGGAGGTGGAGGCAGGAGGATCAGAAGTTCAAGGTCAGCCTCAACTACATATTGAACTGGAAACAAGTGACAAGAGACCCTGTCTCAAAAGCTGCTTCCTGGGGAGCCTGTGACTAAGGTATTGCTGATGGTACATCAGCCTTGTGGGAAAGAGCTTGGTAACACCGTCTAAAGTAAAGTGAAAGGGATGCTCTAACCCAACTGTCCTGGGAAGGAAGCCCCTGTACAGGAGAAGCACCATTCCATAAGGAGAAACACGGAGTATCACCCTGTGTTTCTGGGGGTGGTGCAAAATGACTAGTAATAACCTCAAATTCATCAAGAGGGAATCACCAAATAAATATTGGCTAGGTATACCCCAAAATATCACGAGCCACCAAAAGAATGACTTCAAAAGAATAAATTGAGAGCCAGAGAGATGGCTCATTGCATAAGGGTCCTCAGGCCTAATGACCAAAGTTCCATCTCTGGGACACACAACATGGAAGCAGAGAACTGATTCCTGCAAGTTGTCCTCTGACCTCTACATGTGCTCTGTGAAGTGTACAAGTACACACTTGTGAAAACACACACACACACACACACACACAAACATGCACACACTCAAGTGCATCCATGCACAGACTAGGTAGCTAGGCAGATAGACAGATATAAAAATTTATTTAAAAAAAAAAAAAGAATTGGTTGCCGGGTGGTGGTGGCATATGATTTTAATCCCAGCACTTGGGAGGCAGAGGCAGGTGGATCTCTCTGTGAGTTTGACCTGATCTACAGAGTGATTTCCAGGACAAGCACCAAAGCTACACAGAGAAACCTTGTCTCGGAAAAAAAAAAAAAAGAATTGGCCAGATTGCCAGAGTGGACAGCTTCAACTTCCAATAGTTAGATTTACACTCTTTAGACTTTGTGACATTGTATATTCAGTAGAAACTGAACCTTGAGTTTTGAATTTTGATCTTTCCCTGGTTAGTAAGATTCAGTGTGATAACACTCTTCAGAAGCCGAGCGGCAACAGCAAGCTGTGGCTCACAGTGGGCCACGAGGTCCTCAGGGAGAGCAGACAGCACTTGCCGATGCACCCGATGCACCCACCGTGCAGCTGAACCAGGGTGTTTGGCAGGCTGGGCAGAGTCAACATCTCTTCAACCTAGGATATTTTCAAGTCAGGACAAGTTGATTGGGACATGAAAGAGCACCAAGAACCACCCAGGGAGGCAAAGAGGGATTCAGAAAAAGTAAAATATGACCCTATTTTTATAAGAAACTTGATCATCCACAGAAAGCAGAACTCTGAGTCTCCAGCCATGGGCCTAGAGTCCTTCAAGGAGGCAAATCCCACCCAGAGCAGGATGCCACCCAGAGCAGGATACCTCAAGGCCACACTATGCAGGAGTAAAAAGCAAAATTTCCCCTGCCAAAAAGACTTCATTTCATTTAAGTAGCAAGAGATATTTATTTTTAAGTTATTCCTCTTTTGCTTTCATTAATTGACTTAAATTTTAATGCACTGAAACATCTAACAGTGTTTTCATTCATTTCTTGAGCACTCTAATTCCAAAAAACGGTCAGAGCTGGCTCACAAAAGCAGACACAAAGGGAGCTGTATGACTCGGAGAGCCGGGGACCGTCGAGATGGCCTTCTGAATCTAGGCAAGCATTTCACCAACTGAGCCATGTCTCCAGCCCGGGGTCACCCAATTTTTGGCAAGTGTCCATAAGAGGACACCATGGTGGAGAATATTGTCTTCAATAAATACTTGTTGGGAAAACACCCCACACTAAATGTCAACTTACAGCCAGCAAAGACTAAATATACCAAAGTCATAAAATAAATAAGCTAAATGAATTAAAAAGAAAACGCCTAGATGAGAAGTCAGCAGCTAACCTTCTTGCACCGGTCTTGATTTCTCAGCTATGAGAACAAAATCTCACACAGTGAAAGGAAACACGGGGGCTGCATTATGAACTAAGACGTTTCTTCACAGTCTAAGCAGCATCGGCTAAACGGGGAGACAGCAAAATCCGTGTCCATCGCAATCTGATGAGGGTTGAGACCCCCAAATTAAAAAGATTAGTGACAAGAACCAACAGTAACAATAACTTGATTTTCAGGTGAAGAAAGGCAGGACTGAGGGTACAGGTCGATGGGGGAGGCCTCCCCAGCACACACCTTCTGGGTTGAGCGCCGCACATCGGCAGGTGTTGTGGGGCACACTGCTGGTATTAGCACTCTGGGGGTGGAGGCAGAAAGATCAGGAACCCAAAGCCATCCTCAGCTACATAAGCAAAACCAAGGCAGCCTGCTCTCCATGAGACCCAGCCTCAAAATAATTACAGGAAATAAAGTGCCAGCAAGATTGGCTCAGCAGGTAAAGGCAGCCGGCACCCAGTGATGTGAACCTGGTGTCGTGGAACTCAGGTAAGGCAGAAAGGAGACTGACTGCACAAAGTTGCTCTCTGACCTCCACAGGAGCACCGTAACATGGGTGAATGAGCACACACACACCAAACACAAGCACATGCTTCCTTATACGCACATCGTACACACCCATCCACACCATAGGAATGAGTAAAACTTAAATATATAATAAAATAATAAACAAAGAAGGGCTCCACCAGACGCTGCTTTAAAAATGACTAAGAGCTATGTGGGAAAGTAATCAACATCACTAATAATCAAGAGAAACTAAAATCAATACAATGCTACCTCAAACCCTAAGGGTGGCCCCTATCAAAACAGGTAAATGTTGCTGAGGATGTAAAGAACAGGACCCTTAACACGCTGTTGGTAAGAATGTGGGCTGCTGCAGCCACTGTGGAAACACGGTGTGGAGGTGCTTAAGGAAATGAAAAAACAGGGGTGGAAGGATATTTCTGCCGGTGAAATCATTTGCTATGGCAGAAGGAGAGAACCAGAGCTGAAAGCTGACCTCTGACCTCCACCTGCATACACCTAAAAACATAAATATATTCTTTAAAAAAATTAAAGAAAGAAGGGACTGGAGAGATGGCTCGGTGGTTAAGAGCACATGCTGTTCTTCCAGAGGACCCATCTGGCAGCTCACAACCACTTTTAATTCCAGCTCCACGTGATCCAACACCCTCTTCTGACCTCCAAGGGCACCTGCACTCATGTGCACCTACCCTAACACAAACACATTCACACATACACATACACATAATTGAAAAGAATAATAAAATAAGTATCTTTTAAAAACTTGATAATATAACGTAAACTAAACATAGAATTACCATGTGGCACAGAATCCCTCTTTTAGTCTCTGGTCTCTGTGCTGATCGCAGCACTGTCCACGATACCCAAGATATGGAAACAACCCATGTATCAGTTGATGAAGAAAATGTGGTTCATATAATACACAACTGCACCGTGAAAAAGCAGATGCTACCATCGGCCACAACGTGGATGGGCTTGGAGAACATTATTCTAAGTCAACTAGTAATGGAAGACAAAATAATAATGTCTAATCTCACTTCGATCTGGAATCAAGAAACAAAAGCCTAGTTCACGAAGATAGATAAGGAAACGGTGGTTACCACACTGGGGGTGGGGGAGGAAACAGCCATGCCCGTCAAAGGACGCAGATTACCAGCCATGAAAGAGGAACAGGTCTGGGGACGAAAGCTAATTGAATTGTATTGTTTGGGGGATTTTTAATCGCTCTTGTCAGGAAGAAGGTAAAGATACCCAGTCTTCCTCACCATTTTAACCAGTAACTGTCTGTCTGTCTCTCACAGCACTGTGCTGTATGTATATGTAGCCATCATATCTACACATGAAATTTATTAAAAGCCCAAAACTCAAGCATGTGTGAGGGAAATAAATAAGAATATACCATAAAACATAACGGGGCTCATCCAACACTGCTGTTCAAGAGAGAAAATAAATACAATCAACTCAAAGAAATCCATGACTCCTCCTTTTGAGACAGGGTCTCCTGCATCACAGCTGAGCTTAAAGTCACTATGCTCTGTGATCACCACACCCCATTCGCACAGTGCTGGGGAAGGACCCCCTGGCATGCTGGTAACGCCACCACCTGAACTACAGCTCTAGTCCTACAGTGGACTCTTAAACCTACAAATCGAGTATAAAATACTGCACGCCTAGGCAACCTGGAGATGGCTCTGTGCTTAAGAGCACTTGCTGCTCTTCCAGAGGACTGAGATGGGTTCCCAGCACCCCTGTCAGGTGGCTCACAGCCAATTATAACTCTAGCTCCGGGGGGATCTGATGCCCTCTTCTGGCCTCCATGGGCACCTTCATGCATGTGAGCACTGCCCCACCCCACCCCCCACATTACTTACCTATATGAACTGAATCCTGAGGGTGGGGCAGATAGTATTACATTATAGATGTAATAATATCTACATATTATTATGTAGATAATCCCAACAAGGGGGTTATCTACATGTGAGAAGTATGCATTACAGAAGAAGCAGAATGCATATTCTAAGACCTGCACTCTGATTGTTCTGGTGTTCAAGAGGCCACAGAAGAGAGGTGATTTTTACCTTCCTGTCTATGTTTGGATAGTACATTTTTCAGTGTTGCATAGTTATAGACAGACAGAAAGAACAAAGCAACCTTAGTTCTGAAAAAAAAAAAGTGTTTGTGCATTTATCTGTGTGAAATGTACCATGAAAAGAATTGCTGTGTTGAAAAGCCGGGCAGTGGTGGTGGTAAACACCTTTAATGGTAAACGCCCAGCACTCAGGAGGCAGAGCTAGTCAGACCTCTGTGAGTTTGAGCCCAGCCTGGTCTACAGAGCTAGTTCCAGGACAGTCAGGGCTATAAGAAGAAAAAGAAAAGAAAAATCATGACCGGCCATCATGGTGGCACCGACCTGGAGTCCCAGCACTGGGGAAGTGGAAGCAAGAAAATCAAGATTTCAAGGTCAAGGTCAAGGTCATCCTCCCTGGCAAGGTAAGTTGGAGGCCAGTCTAAGCTACCTGACACCCTATCTCAAAAAACAAACAGAAAAGACACAGTACACAGCTTTTATTACTCCTGGAAAATAAGCCCTGAAAAGAAAAATAAATCACCAAATTATAAATGAATTGATCTACTTTCTGTAACCATGTGAAAAACATATCTGTGAATCCAATCAAACACATTCTCTCCTTCCCTCTCTGTCTCTCTATCTCTGTCTCTGTCTCTCTGTCTGTCTCTCTGTCTCTCTCTGTCTGTCTGTCTGTCTCTCTCTCTCTCTCTCACACACACACACACACAGAGGCACACAGAGACAGGCATGCACATACACACACCCTCTTTCACACACACACAGACATGCACACATGCAGACACATGCATTTATGTTTATTGTCGGAGAAGTCTGGCTCCATCTAATCTCATTAAAAGTGACCAGATGGACACATGTTTACTGACCCAGGCCTCTTTCATTAGTCACTTGCCTGCATTTATTAAGCACCCCTTGTGTGCTCGGCACTGTGCAGCTGAACTGCACTTCCCCAACCAGCCCCTCACAAGCACGTCACTCCTGATGTCTAAAAAGAGGACCCTGATCTCTGTTCAGCCTGCTCTACTTCAAGGAAGTGGGTATTTTCAATTGTCACACTCTGTCCCCAGCCAGCGGCACAAGAAGGCATCTGTGCCGAGGGTGAAGAGGCTGAGTTGGGATTCTTTCCGCGTGGCTGGGCTCTGGAAAGTCATCTGATTTTCCCTATCAGCCTTGCTGTGTCTCCCGCTTTCCTTCCCTGAAAGTCTATGACCCAGAAATCCTTCCCGATTTCAACATTGTCCTTGTGCACTGTTTCACTGATCCGGGGTTTCTGTTTACCAAGTTTCTCAGAATAGTCCACTGTTGACAAGGAAGTCCACACTTTAGAGTTTATCTTCATTTCAAAACCATGTGGGCGACTGCCACCGTGCTTGGTGATCATTAGAAGTAGATGGTGAGACCCTGTCACTGAAGCCACCACGTGTTTCCCTTGAGGGCAGAGAGGAATCAAGTGAGGACTTGGCTGGAGGTGTCCTCCTCGCTGGGATAGCCTTCATAGTGCCAGACAGTGCTATGCAGGCTGCCAGGGGGAAATTGTCACCAACCGTCTTACTCAGCTGCAGACCACGTGTGCTGTACTGCCATCCTGCCAGGCATGATACGCACACTGGTGGAACAGCGGTACAAGTGTTAGGGAGCAACCAGTGACTTTCCATCAGATGTAAGGCCTTTTCTACAGGAGAGAATTCATTCCTGCTGCTGTAAACCTGGCCGCAAGCCCGTGGCTGGGTGCTCAGAGTTCCTGATGGGGACACTCCTGCTCTTGTTTTGCTCAGTAGAGTTATTCTTTGTTTTATTTTCTTTGTTGAGAAGCACACATTGGTGTCATAGTTCCATCACTCAGCCATTCAACTAGGGAGAAGCTGCTGGCTCGCTAGGGTGCAGGGGCAACCCCCTTTCGATCCCCTCTCCCTTGCTGGAACTCAGATGACCTCCTTGAGCGGGGCGTGGAGCTAGAAAGAAAACTCAGGCCCTCCTACTGGTACCATGGAGCACCCACCAAGACCACACTTCCTCCCTGGTTTCCAAGGGCACATTAACGTAAGACAATGATACTTTCTAAAAGCCACCCGAAAATAGGGGTGCCTCAACCTGCTTGGTCTACAGACTCGTCAGAGCAGGAGGATGCTGTCTGGGATGCTTCCCTCCACAAGCTCCAGTCAGAGATGACCCTGTTCAGGTAGGCGCTTCAGTTCATGACCAAATGATGCTTTGTGTCTTCTCTGGGAGGGCGGGGTCCACAGCTGCTCCTTGCTGCATGCCTTTGTAGATGGCTGACAGACATGAGCTACGCCATGAAGCCTGCCACAGCTGGGCAATGGCAATAAAATGTGGGTGGAGGATATGCCAGAGGTGAGTAGAAGGGCAGGACGGCATCTGAAAGGCTCCAGCACCTCCCATTTGGCATGAAGACCATTTAGACTCATAGGTGAGAGGAGAGAAAAAGTCTCAGCCCTTTTCTTTGCTTATGTTGAGGATACATTTTTCTTTTGGTCCCCCTTCACACACCTGCGGTATTGGGGGTACCAGGCTCCGGCCCGGACTTCCAGGTCCACTCCAGAGCCCAGGGCATCTGCTTGCTGTGTCCTTTCTCACATACGCCCAGCTGCCTCATCCCAGGGCAGTCATTGTCTGACTTTATCACAGTCACAGGGACACACTGCCGCAAGCCCCTGTCTCTGTGTGCCTGGGTTTGCTGTGACAGTCACTAATTCAAATGGGATCAGATTAAAATGACCAAAGAAGCCATTGTGCCCTTGGCTCTAAGAGGGGTTTGAAAATGGCCTAGGAAGTGATTGAGAGAGACCTCGGAGGAGAGAGCAGTTGCCTCCAGGAGTTGAGGGGAGTCAGGAAGAGCCTCTGCCCCTCACCCCCAGGCTCCCAGCTGCACACCTGCACCCTTTATTGTGGGGATGCTATGTAGGGCACCACCCTATGATGCCCCCAAACCTTTGTGCTTGTTGGGGCTGAAGGAACAAGCTCAGAAAGCAGACATGCCTGTTACCCCATTCAGTCCCCAGCCTCCTCCAAGTGCTCAGGCTCATTCTCTCCCTCTGCCTTTTCTTTTCTTTCTTTCTTTCTTTCTTTTTTTTTTTTTTTTTTTTGGTTTTCCGAGACAGTGTTTCTCTGTGTAGCTTTGGTGCCTGTCCTGGATCTCGCTCTGTAGACCAGGCTGACCTCGAACTCACAGAGATCAGCCTGGCTCTGCCTCCAGAGTGCTGGGATTAAAGGTGTGTGCCACCACCACCCGGCGTCGCTCTGCCTTTTCGAGTCAGCTCGGCCCCACTGACCTGTCACCCTCAAAGCTCACACTAGCGTCTTGAGGCCTGCTTAACCCTGCACAGCACCCACATGCATTATGAGTGCACAACAAATATATCAACACCAAACAGGCAGTATGTTTAAAATAAAAGGCAAATAGGGATTTGGTCTCTATTATCTGAGAGCGCAAGTTGGGTTTGGTTTTTTGGGACAGGGTCTCATGTAGCCCAGGCTGGCCTTGAACTTAGCCACAGAGATCTGCCTGCATCTGCCTCCCACGTATTGGGATCAAAGGCATGCGCCACCATGGCTGGCCCCTTGTTTTCTTAGTGAGATCTGTAGTGATAAGTAAGATGGAGTCTTAATACAGCTTTGATGGGATGTCTGGATAGGTTGCCAACATTTTAACGGTGTGCATTTCCCGAGTGAACACCCTTTGCTTTGAACACGCAGACCCATGTTCATAAAGCTGAGGCAGAGAACGTTTGCTGTAAACATGGCAGGAACTCAAAACCTAGGACCCCAAAGTGCCGGTCTGTGCTGTGACGTGCTCAGGGACAAATCAGGGCACAATGATTCTAGGTACAATCCAAGAACTGAATTTTACAGAGTCGCTGAGCCTGACATCGGAGAGGCAAGGCTGACCCGAGCCACAGAGCCTGAAGTAGTGCCCAAGTCTGCATCCGCCATCCCATAGGGAACAGAGCAGGAAAAGCCCACCAGAAGGGCAGGGGACAGGGGGAAGAGGCTTTAGGAGCCCAGTCAGCCAAAGGACTCACCATTTGGAGAGAGCTGTGTATGTGGGGGCTAGCCCTGTCACCCACGGCTGAGCTGGGGTCTTGCTAAAAGTGAAACTGATTTTTGAAGGGTTCTGGAGGTGTTTGCTACAGGGGAGTAGATGTTCCACTCCGGGGTCCACACTAACTTCAAAAGAGTTCCTCTGCTTGCTTTCAGCTTCTGAGGCCCCTTAGTTGCCTCTGCTACTTCTAGATGTTTCTGAGGTTACAGCAGACCACAGCATGTTTCAGCCTAGGCAGAGGCAGTAAGAAACCCAATGCGAACGTTACTCAAGTAGGCCAGAATGAGACCCTCTCCTGCTTCCTCAGCATAAGGCAGCTGAGAATAACAAAGCCTCCTGCAGGCTTCTGGGTCTCATCATTACCCAGGGAGCTGTTTCCTCTCCTCCTAACCAAATGAGATAGACATCAGTGATCCTTTCAGCAGACGAGAAGCAGGATCAGAGAGGTTCAGAGAATACTGGAAATCACACAGCATTAATAAACTGCCGAACTAGGATTCAGACCCAGTGGCCTGACCTGACACCTTAACCTGTGAGTGGCGTGTGACAGACAGCTCAGTAGCCCATAAGCAAGCTTTCTGGGCGTGGGAAAAGGATCCAGGAGAAGGTCAATGCAGCCCTAGGAAAACACAGAGTTACTGGATTTGAGGGCAATAAGACAAAACTATACTCACCCCTTCAAGATAACTCAAAGCAGATAAAGTTAGCGAGAATCAGAGACTGAATGGGCTGCATAAGACACTGGAGGGGGGCCACAGAGAGAGGGAGGGGAAGATCAGGAGGGAGGGAGGGAGGGAGGGAGAGAGAGAGAGAGAGAGAGAGAGAGAGAGAGAAGCAGACGGGGAGATGATTCACTGGTTAAAGCACTTGCCGCTCAGGAGTGAGCACCAGAGTTCGGATCTTCAGAAACTCATATAAATGTTGGGTGGGCCTGTGGCCTGACTGTGTAAACAGAGGCAGGATTCCCAGCAAGGCTTGAAGGGCCATAGAGCATGATTCCTGACTTCAGCCTCTCTCTCTCTCTCTCTCTCTCTCTCTCACACACACACACACACACACACACACACACACACACACACACACACACACGCCACTGG